>JAXIVJ010003955.1:0-70000 GCA_036785665.1 Chirona hameri | reverse complement strand
GTCCGGCTGTCCGACATTCTTCCAAGACTCATGTGACTTTGCTTGCTTCTTTGTGTTATGCGCTGATTCAAAACAAACTCCCCTTTGTACAGTTTGGTTAGATCTTCTTTTTAAAATCAAAGAATCTGTTAATTTTCAACCTAGTTCAGTCGTTTTGGTGAAACCATGGTGCCGATGGGCCCCTTCGATCCGTGACCCAGGGCATATTTTAAGGATTTTCCATTACGTCTCTAAATGAGAAAAGGGCACACTGTTGTCGGAAAGGTCACCCTAGGTAGGCTGAAAAGGGCACTGTGCGCACAGGTGCAGAACAGCAGACCAGTTGTTTGGGGGTCAAAACCAACAAATGCCGTTAAAATTCCAAACAGAGGTCATCGGAATTCGCTTTCGTGTGCATTAATACCCAACTCATTTTAAACAAGCTTTCCTATGAAAAACACTTCGATTTCTTACGACAAAAAAAAAGACAGGAAACATTTTTTTTCTTCTCGATCGTCCCAAGGAATCCATTTTCGGAATATTATTTCGATGGACGGCTTCTACAGATGGTAATGATCCTCTAAAAGCAGCTAGAATAGGCCTTAACCCACGCTAGTGCAGGAAATAGGCGATGCCACCCCTAGGTTTTTCGTAAATAACTAGCATTTCGTTCGATGTTACTCTTATTGGTAGAGGGTCATCCTAAATACCTCCAAATGAGATAGAGGACCACAAGCGGTCCCCGCTTGCTTCGCTGCCCGAAGAGGCGACGTCGTTGGCGTCGGTTGTGCCGTTTCTGGTGATGACGAAAATATGTGTTATTTAGAGGAAAATTTCATGAAATAAAGTCGTTAAATAACTTATTTCGGGTTACACTAATTCGTTCGAAAATTGCATTTATCAACCTGTGATCCGTCAAACGGGAGTGCGTTTCAAGCGCAGTATGTTCTTCGAGAATAGTTACTTCGGAACCAATATTCGGTGGTTATTGCAAGCTTTACCAACCCGAGTTACGCCGACCAAAATAGGTATTACAGCGTTTTATTAATACTTTATTTATAACTTTCTTGTTTGTAAATATACGTACATTTTGGGTAGATATTGGTCAGAAATGGCGAAATCATTTTTTTAATTGCCAAATTTTATATCCCAAGTCGATTAATTGCATCGGTTAGCTTCAGTTTTACATGCATTATAAAGCCGGTACATTTGTCTACACAATTGCATATGTTTCATCGCTTTAAATGCGATAGGTTCCGAGTTCTGGCATTAATCGTGAACAACTATTTACTTTGCACGTGCTACGCGCTGGTCGCCGACCCACATTGCATACGCCAGCCGGTTAGTTTCTCTATACGCCTGTGTTTATTCCGTGCCGATCGGACCATACATTACCGAGATATCGATCCATGTTTCGCGTTTTTTTCGCATTTAACACACACATTTCGCTCGTTTTTGTCTGCATGTGAAACCAATGGAAAATATGCCCCCATTCTGGCGCATGCTGTGACCGACATCGGAGCGACTTGATTTGTTTTGCCGTAGATCGTCACAAAGCTTGAACCTGTCGTGTGTGCAAATTTCGCCGTCATCGGTACTGCCGTCTGTGCTGTGCGTGTGGATAAAGAAATGGGGACACATACACACATACACAGACGTCTTCTAATTCACTAAATTTGTAGCGTACGTGTGTGTGTGTGTGTGTGTGTGTGTGTGTGTGTTTTCGTCATAACCAGAAACGGCACAACCGACGCCAACGGCATTGTCTCTTCGCGCCGCGAAGCAAGCGGGAACCGCTTGTACGCTACTAATTTAGTTAATTAGACCAAGCCATGAGGCCCCTCTGAAAAAGTATCAGCCGGGGACCAGCTGAGAGACTTTGGATAGCGTGAGGGGCCTTCGGCAGGTCTAGATGGTAGTTGCTTGACTGAGACCGCTAGGCCCCTGTAAGAGGGTTCTGAATGAGTTTAAGAGAAGCTCAGCCGCTTTAACACGCGCCCTGGAGGGCCTCTGATAATTACACGCCCTGGAGGGGGGGGGGGGGGCGGATTTCGTCCCTCCCCTATAATCTCAAAAACCACGCAATGTAGCGACAAGCAAAAACGACGTTAGATAGCTCGAGACAAGCTCTTTCGAAAGTAATGAGTGCATTTTTTTCTCAGGTCAATATTGAGGTCACCAGAGGTCATCAAGGGTCATATTTTCAAGTTTTCAAGACTTCGCTTCGAACACCCCCAAATATCTCGGGAAATATGATAGTTATCAGCAAACGAAAAAAGCAACCGAAAGCTCTTGAAAAATACAGAACATAAGTGTCCTCAGATTTGAGCTTAGGTTAATAGTTGAGGCTCCAGAGGTCATCAAATGTCAAAAAGGTGATATTTTTGCAAAACTGTTTTTCACAAATAACTTTTTACCTAATAAAGATAAAGCAATAGTTTTACGCTATCGTGTTTGTCTCGGCAAGGCGCTTCGAATCATATTAATGGCGACCGGGTTAGGTTAACTGAGAAATTTGACATCAGGTCAAGGTCAAGTGGTGACCCAAGTTGGTCATGTTGCATATTAGGAGACGTGTCTCGAGGAGACAAACACATCGGTACCATTTTCTTTTCTCTATCTTTTGTATGTCGATAGTTATTGACAAAACCGTGTTGGCGATCACAAAATTGACCTGACCTTAGGTCACCGATATTATAAATCCGAGATAAAAAAAATGGTTTGTATCTATGACCTTATGAAATCCTGCCAGATTGAAACCGATCGGTCTAAAACTGTGGCTGTGGTGCTACTGCAAACGTTTTGGAGTTGAGTCACGTGACCTGGTCTGGTGACCTGACCTGAGATGACCCGAGGTAATATTTTTTGAATAATGTTGGAAGTTGATTGCTGAACAGGTGTGCAAAAAAACGGCGGCGCTGCGCGCCGCCGTTTTTGCGCTATCCTTGAAAAACCGGAGGGAGGGGGGGGGGGGGGGGGGGCGCGGGGCGGGGCGGATTTCACCCCCCTTCCAGGGCGCATGTTAAAAAGGATCTTTTACCGCTCTGAGACAAAGATCTTTAAAAGTATCATTTACCGCTTACCAGGCCCGAGAGGGCCTTAGTCGGTCTGTGACGACTCTCGCCACAATCACGGCCTATCTGAGAGGGTGGTCGGTCGACCTGGAGGATCCTTCAGACTTAACCCGCGCACTGCCGCGAGGGGGGGGGGTGATTTCTGCCCCCCCCTCCTCAGGTTTTTCGCAGATAGCGAAAAACAACGGCGCGCAGCGCCGTCGGGTTTTAGCACACCTGTTGGGACATCAATTTCGCACACTTTTTAAAAAATTACCTTGGGTCATCTCAGGTCAGGTCACCAGTCCAGGTCAAGTGACCCCACCTCCAAAAACGTTTGCAGTTGTGCCAAAGCCAGAGTTTCTCACCGATCAGTTTGAAACCTACAGGGTGTCGTGAGGGCATAAGTACTTACAATTTGTTTATCTCGGAATTGATATCGGTGACCTAAGGTCAGGTCAATTTCGTGACCTCCCCATAATAAGTCAATGGGTAAATATGCGAATGCTTGCTATTTCAAGGATATGCATGATATTAGTTCAATTACTTCTGGATAATATTATTATAGGATATTCTTGATGATCCAAGTGTAACTTTTGTTCAGTGACCCCTATGGGGTCATTTGTGGTCATCCGAGGTCACTATTACCTTTTTGTCAATAACTCGCGACACAATGAAGCTAGAGAAGTAAAACCGACAGAAATGTGTTTGACTCATCGAGACACGTGTCCCTATATGCAACATTACCTACTTGGGTCTTGACCTCAGGTCAAGATCACGTGAGCTGAATCAACATTTTGAAGTTGACTTAACAAAGTCACCATGTATATGATTCGAAGCGACTTGACGAGAAAAACACAATGGCGTAAACAGTCTTCCGTTATCTTTATTAGGTAAAAAGTTATAAAAAACGATTTTGCACAAAAAAAACAGCATCCCCCCCGTTTTTTACCTCCGGAGCCTCAAATATTGACCTTATATCAAATATGAGGACACATTGTCGATTGCAAATTTCAATGGCTGGCGATCTCCTTTTTCCGTTTGTTTCTAGCTAGTATAGTTTCCGAGATATATGGGAATTTCTGGAGCGAAGTTCTAAAACAGGAAAAACTGGAAAATGTGACCTTTGATGACCTCTGGTGACCTCAATTTTGACCTGACCTAAAAAAAATACTGAAATACTTTCGATAGCTATCAAACGCCGTTTTCCGCTTGTCGCTTCGTTGCGTAGTTTTCTAGATCTCATGGGAAATCAACCCCCCTGCAGTTCGTGTTCGGCGCAAACCCCTTGCAGTGCGCGGGTTAAGGATGTATTTTGCCAGACGTCGGCCTGAGAAAGCGCTAGGATAATCTGATAGGATATTTCCATGCCTGATTGGATTCCATAGCATTGCGGCAGGTATGAGCGAGTACTTTTAGGCGAGGTGTTGTCAAAGGCCAGTCTGGGACGATCCTTGACAGGCCTGAGAGGAGGCTTGCCAAGTCTGCAGGGTCCTTGTCAGGTCTGAGAGGGCCTGGTCAGGCATGATCAGACCTGAAAGGGCCTGGTCAGACCTGAAAGGGGCTGGTGATGCTTACGAGAGCCAAGCCAGACTTCAAAGGGTCTTATGCTAGTCTGAGAGGGCCTTTGCCAGACCTCAGAGGGTCCAATGCCCATCTGAGAGGGCCTGCAGGGCACCATAAAGAAGGACCCTCAGGGTACCGGAAGGGCACAGGGCAGCGGGCAGCGCGCAAGACAGGATAGGACAGGAGAGGACGCATCAGAGTACTTATATCAACAGGGACGCAGGGTACAGGGCAGGGCACCGGGTAGGGCACAGGGCAGGGCACAGGGCAGGGCACAGGGCAGGGCACAGGGCAGGACACAGGGCAGGGCACAGGGCAGGGCACAGGGCAGGGCACCGGGCAGGGTACAGGGCAGGGCACAGGGCAGGGGACCGGGCAGGGGACCGGGCAGGGCACCGGGCAGGGCACCGGGCAGGGCACAGGGCAGGGCACAGGGCAGGGCACAGGGCAGGGCACAGGGCAGGGAACGGCACAGGCCAGTGCAGGGTACAGGGCAGGGCACCGGGCAGGGTGCATGACGCAGGACCAGGACAAGACGATTCCGGGACAGTATAGCGGCAAGACACTGGCACTTCGTTTTTTTCCTCAAACTATGCTCGTTGCTTTGAGTTATCATGGACACATTTCACCTCTGGGACGCAGTGGTCCAAAATCGGAAGGGGCTGCGTCCCGACGGATGGGGGCTGCATCCCGAAATGGGACGCAGTCAATACGTTAAAATATGCCCTGGATCCATCTCTGTTCGGCCCCTAAATGTTTGGAAAAATCGCTGAGTTTTATTGAGAAATATTATTGGCGCAAGAATACGTGTTTGCGATCCAAGCATGTGTCCGTATCCGTCCCGTTGTTTCACCCGGAAGCGATCGCCCCTCGGATAATAATGTCTGACCTTCCATTGCCCTGCTCGCCAGTCAGCATCTCGTAACACGACTGGCTGTGACGTCACACACGACTCGGTTCCAGTCGTCTGCGTTACACCCCAGCCAACAATGTGTCTGTGACCTCGTGTGCCCGTCGTGCCAACACTGATCACACACAACTCACCAGCATCATGACGTTTCCGGTGTTGGGCATTCCTGATTCCTGAGCTCCGTGTACCCCCTGAAACGTGACCCGCTGGCTTCCGATAAGCTTCGCAAGATCGACCTAGCAAGATCGATCCTCATTTCCTTTCATTTTGCACTTTCCTGCTCGGTGTGCCTCAAAGTTCTCGACGCATCCGGCGCTCCCGATCTGTCGGTGGAGCGGCCTGGCCGCGGTCAGGCCCGCCGACTCCATATGTGGGCGTGCGGTCAGGGCGTGGCCGTTGCCCCATCGCCGTTCCAGTGCCATTGTGTGACGGGAGCGCAACCGACCCCATTTCGCGCGCCCAGTGGCATGCAGCGCGCTGATGGAGGCCGTCCTCTCCCGGGAACGATTAACTGTGACGACATGGAGTTCCGGGAGATTACTTGGAAACGTCACCTGCTGTAGATATCATGCCTGTTTATGGTCTTTATGGTTATCGTTTATTAAAGGGAATGTTTCACCTTTGTATTGGTTTTGAACTGAGATAGCCATTAATTTTGGCCGTTATTGAAATGTCGAAAACACTAAGGTTATTTCCCCCAAAACTTAGCCGTTTTTAAGCAATTTAATTCCCTATTTACAAAATGGGGTCTAGGCTAGTGCCGCCGCTGATTGGCTGACAACCATTTTTCAGCCAATCCCACTTTGTCAGCCAATCAGCGGTGGTCTATAGCTCAATAATGACGTTATCATCCCAAATTTAAAACCTTAATTTGTATAAAGTTAAGTGATTTTTCGAGACAGAAAAAATATCACCATCGTTTTCAGCAGTGCTGCTGAAAACGATGGTGATATTTTTAAGTGCTCATTTACTTCATATTTTCTACTACAACCAGCGTATATTTGACAACTTTCGGAAAGGTGAAACATTCCCTTTAACCCGCGAGTTACTGGGGTATATTTCATAACCCGACCTACTGGGGGGGGGGGGGGCTATTTTTTGCCCCCCTCGGATCTCCGGAACTACTGGACTGAATGTAAAAATTCAAACGGCATTCGATAGCCCTGGGCAATTTATCGAGGGAAGCATAATATTGTTGACCTCGAGGTCATCGATGATGTCACAAGTCAGGTCAAGTACAAAAGACCGTGTCAAAAGGCCTCGATGGATGGAATTGTCGCGCAAAATTGCGATATTAAACGCATAAGTACTCGATAAATCGGTATGATTCGTGTGTCTGACGCTTCTAAGTACCTTTCTAAGCTGTTTATAACCTTGGGTCAGGTCAAGGTCATCCGAGGTCACGAGGTCAAACTGCAGATTACGGTCATTAGGCATTGTAACACATGTTTATGTTTTTTATGTCGTCTAGAACGCGAAAAATGACCTTAGAAAATTGTTTGTTCCATATAAATAGAAGTAAAAAGCACCAACGGAAATGCGTTTTTTATGCATAGTAATGCTTTGAGAGGTGGTCGATTTTTGTCATTTAAAGGTCATAAGTCAGTCATTTTTGAAGATATCGACTTCAAATTTGGTACACATATTCATCGAACACGTCTCGCTCACATATATTCCAGTTTTTGGATAATTCTGATTTTTTGTTGAACATTTGGTTAAAAAAAATGGATTTCTAAAAATTTTGAATTAAAAAACCCTGAAAATCCGAGATAGCAGTTTGATCGCCCGGTCTATTGTCAGTAATTTGATTTAAGACAATTGAGTTTATCTTAAACATCGTACCTTTAACAGCGTTTTCCGCAAACCATTATTTTGCAACAAAAACCGAAGAACATGACGTCGCTCTGACGTCATTCCCGGTTGACCTATCATGACCTCATATTTTTCCTTTTGCCAACATGTGTAGAATTGATGTAAGAGAAGGTACTGCAAGTGTGGTGACGATACTGGTTTTCATTTATAAGTTATCGCAAAATAACGGGAGGGGGGGCAAACAATACCCCCAGTAAGTCGCGGGTTAAGTAAGATTATCAACAAAATATAAAAATGGTATTCCAATAATAAATGCAGTCATTAAATAATAATGTGTTGTAGATCCGGTGAGATGTCTGCGAATAACTAATTGTGGTTGATAGTGACAAGTTTCGAATCGAAAATAAAGAAGTGTCAGCATTCCATTATAGTTGTGTGAGTATGTGCTTGCGTACGTATGTATGCACGTACGTGCGTGCGTGCGTACGTTGCGTGCGTTCGTGTGTGCGCACGTGCAAGTGTGCGCGTATGCGCGCTGCGTCTGTGCCGCGAGTGCCGGTGACGTAAGGAGCTGTATGTTAATTCGAGGAAAATAACTGCTGTCCTGCGAATGGCATGCGCCCGACCTGAAACAATCGGACCGGTTGCCGCAGCGAGAGTTTTTGTTGGCGGTCGGTGTCTGGAACAAGTTGGGGGGCGCACAAGAGCAATGTTGCGCATAACATGACCTAGTCGCAAGGTCTCCCGTTAATTACTACGCCAGCTTAATACGCACAAAAAGCCCCGCTGTACCCGCTATGACGCAGTACCGGGGAACCCGCTGTGACGCAGTACCGGGGAACCCGCTGTGACGCAGTACCGGGGAACCCGCTGTGACGCAGTACCGGGGAACCCGCTGTGACGCAGTACTGGGGAACCCGCTATGACGCAGTACCGGGGAACCCGCTGTGACGCAGTACCGGGGTACCCGCTGTGACGCAGTACCGGGGAACCCGCTGTGACGCAGTACCGGGGAACCCGCGACTCGACCGGCCCCATTTCGGGGCAGCTGAAATTACAGGTAATATTTAAATACCTAGTATTTTATACAGATGAGTAGTCAGACGCAGGGGCGCAGCCAGACCTTCAGTAAGAGAGGGGCAAGCCCCTGGTAGAGGCTCCCACCCCCAAAAATACCTCTGGATATGAAAAACTCTACGGATTTCGGCCACTTTATTTTGTGAGACCCCCTTTTTAACAAGTTTTCTTCGTCTACTTTTGATGGGCTGGATTGGACCAGGACCCTCAGTAGGCATTGTACTGAGCGCATTACTATTTTGTATTGGTGCGTACAGGAGAGAAAGCCTATTTTAGCTGATAACAGGTGGGGGTCGGCTTTTGAGTGTGGGGGTGGCTAAAATGACGAAAAAATGTACCCCCATTTTGATACGTGTATTTAAGCCTTCGCAACATTTTGAATGTGGATTTTCATGCTATAGTAGGTAGGTATGTACTTGTTAGCGCCGCAAAGCGGCGGGAAATTTTTACGGTTTTGCCTGATAAAACCCAGAAATATAGGCGGTGGGCCTTGTAGAGGATAATAAGCTAAAATGCTATTCATTCAATTCAGCGTTACGACGAACCGATGGCGATTAATTGACTATGGCTTCATTATGACGATGACTACCGATGTGACGCCGCGAAGCGGCGTGAAAATTTACATTTTTGGTCCTGGAAAACGAAATGTTAATATTGGAACCAGACCGTGAAGTGTGATGGGCCTGTTTCCACTATTAGCTCTTCGGTCCAGCAAATTGTGCACCGCTGGAGCAGCTTTCGGGTGCCGATCTTTTCGTCTTTGCGTTCGCGTCGCCTTTTTCGGAACTCGGCAAATTAGCTAAACATGTAGCTTGCTTGAAACTTAAAAGTGAATATTTTATGAAGGGAATGGGCCTTGGGGCCAGCAATTACCGCCAAGGAGAGCCTCTGCCATATAATTAATTAAATTATTTTTCCCATTTTCCAAATTTGTATAAGCAATTGCGAAACTTGTGTCATGCCGCGAAGCGGCGCGAAATTTGCCAGTTTTTGACAGCTGGATTTTGACTGCACTGCAAAGGCAAATTTTACGGTAAATTGTAAATTTTTCCCGCAAAAAAAAATTGTGTGTGTGTGTGTGGGGGGGGGGGGGGTCGACCCCGCCTTCTAAAAGTGGAGGAGTTTGCCCAGACCTCCCCCGACCCTCCCGTCGGCGACGCCCCTGGCTGACAAATATTGCAGCACACACTCTCCTGCGAGGAAAATGGCTATTTTATTTTACTACCACCCCCCCCCCAAAAAAAAACGCTTATCAACTTATCAAATTATCATTTTTAAACCCAATAAAACATTGCACCAGGTGGGTCAGAGTACAGCACATTGCCGCTCATTATGACCGCGCCGACCACGGCTAGCAGGCGCTCCAGCTATAGCAGGCGCTCCAGGCGACGGCTAGCAACCCCTGGGCAGGCTCGAGTGCCCCGTTCACAGACTCAATGGCCCTCTGGATAAGCTCGGGAGGGCCCTGAACAAAATCAATGGCCCCTTGGGAAGCCGAGAGACCCCTGAGCAGACTCTAATAGCCCCTGGGCAGGTTCGAGAGGCCCCTGAACAGGGTCAATAGACCATTGGGAAAGCTTGAGAGGCCCCTGCACGGACTCTAATGGCCCCTAGGCAGGTTCGAGAGGCCCTAGAACAGACTCAATGATCCCTGGGCAAGCTTGAGAGGCCCCTGGGCAGGTTCGAGAGGCCCCTGAACAGACTCAATGGGCCCCTGGGTAAGCTCGAGAGGCCTCTGGGCAGGCTCTAATGGCCCCTTGGCAGGTCGAGAGGGCCCCGAACAGACTCGATGGGCCGGCCTCTTGGAAAACTATAATGGCCCCTGGGCAGGTTCAAGAAGCCTCAAAACAGACTATAATGGGCCCTAGGCCAGGCTCGAGAGACCCCTGAACATACTCAATGGGCCCCTGACCAGACTCGAGAGGCCACTGGGCAGGTTTGTTGGGCCGTGGGTGGGCTCAATTGTCCCCTGGACAAGTTGGCATGCTCTAGAGGCCCCTGGGCAAGTGGATATGCTCTAGAGGCCCCTGGGCAGGTTTTTGGGGACCCTGAGTTTGCTCAATGGGCCCCAGGGCATGCTCGAAACTTCCCTGGGCATGTTTTTGCATTTTAAATTGCCGCTCTTAAGCGGGCTCAATGGGCCCCTGGACATGCTCGAGAGGCCCCTTGACAGTTTTTGGGCCCCTCGGTGGGCTTAATTGGCCCCTGGACATGCCCAAGAGGTCCCCTGGGCCGGCTTCGAAAGCCCTTCAGTGTCTCTGAGAGCCCTTGACATGCACCAGAGTGACCCTTGCCTGGTTTGAGGGCTCTTCTGTGACTTTTTGAAAGCCATTTAGCTAATGCAAATGGTATCTGGGCCAATCTCGGCGGTGCTCCCTGTGACCCGTAAGGGGGGGGGGATTGCCTCCCTTGCCCCCCCCCCCCCCCCCCCTGGCTGCGCCCCTGGTGAGACAACCACCTTCAAGGTGTTCACCTGTCGGGCTGCAATGGCTGCACAGAGAATGCGTACCATCACTGGCGACCGTCCACCAAGCTCTCTCGCGTCTTACCATGCAGCGGCACACCCAACTCTGCTCTCTAAGGGTGCAATAACGTTCACAGCTCGTAAGTCTGGCATAATGGGTCCGGCGAAGCTTAATGCTCGACCGAGTTTCCGGACCAGTGCTGAATCATGAACGTCGCAATAATGATAGTTGGTGTAACTCAATTGTGGCACTGATGGTAAGACGGTCTCGGGTGCCGGACTGACAGGGTCTCGCGAGGTACGGAGCTGCTGCGTTATCCCCAGCCCCACCGCCTGACTGAGTCGGGTGCCGGCCTGACAGGGTCTCGCGAGGTACCGAGCTGCTGCGTTATCCCCAGCCCCACCGCCTGACTGAGTCGGGACAGCTCCGTCACTCCGTGACCTTGGCCGGCAGGCGTGGTGGCCGGGTCGGACTCGGTGCTGTGGCCGCCCGCCTCCAGTGCCGATCATCGCCGGGCCCGCTCTCACAGGCCGGCGGGGCGGGTCCACCGCCGCCGCCGCCGCTCACCCCACCCCGCCCGGCCCGGCCCGGCCCGGCCCCTGACGCAACGCGCAGCTCTGAGCCAATATCGCTCGCCGCCCGTAACAATCACCGCGTCTCCCACGGGGTTAATGCCGGCCCGACGCCGAGGGCCCACACATCTCCGTAGCACCGCCAAATGAGGTCAGTTCCTGTCGTTTTCGGCACTGGTTTCGATGGATTGTCCGTATATTTATTAGCCGTGTTTCTGTTCGCCTGATTGCATCACATTGGCCCCCTGGGAGGTTTTTGTCAGTATTTGTTAGCACTGTTTCTGCCCACGTGTGGGCCATAGTGGACCGACCAATTTTGTTTTGTACACTGCGCACTCGATAAGTTTGCCAGGATCCCAAGACTTGGCGATTGTTCCCTTTTTTGTCCATCAAGGATGCAGCCGTGCAGCTATGATGAGAAACTATGCATCGATTCGTAGGGTATGCAGCTCCAGGGCCGTTAGTTATGACATATTGTGTGATTTTTTGCCTGAAGGCTGAAACCCTTAATTGTTCAAACTTCGTGAACAATGGCATTCCAATGTACAATACGGAAAACCTAGGTCAAGGCATCAAACTAGATTTCTTACTAGATCTCTTTAAATCTCGGAATTCCATAATGAGGGTTTCCCGGTTGACGAGCTGGCCGCTCTAAATCTCGGAATGCATGGCTTCAAGTGGTTTAATTGGGCACATGCCTGCGCCAAGCAGAGCACGATTTTAAATTCCTCATATTGAACGCCGACCATACTAAAACGATTCATAATGACTGCGACTCGCCTTGAATGAATGCAAAATTGTGGCATTACAATTGCTTGGAATATGTGCACTGTCTAATGACTAGATCTACTGAGTGCGGGTGATTGCCGACTTCCCGTCCCTCCAGCTGAGGCCGAGTACGGTCGGGCAGCACCGTGCGCGCGCCGCTCCGAGGAAATACCGTGACGATCGGCGGTGCACGCGGAGTGCGACTGGCCGGCCGGAGATGAGGCCTAGTTGCGAGCCAGCATCACTGGCCTAGTTGACCAGTGTTCAATCAATTGATTATTAAATCGACTGTTCTGTGGATAATGGTGGACAAATATATGGCACATCCGACCATTTTCTTGACCTCTCGAAAAGCCGAGGCTCAAACAGGCGGAAGATGTAAAGCCGAGGCTCAAACGGCGTAAAAGGTAAAGCCGAGGCTCAAACAGGCGTAAGATGTAAAGCCGAGGTTCAAACAGGCCAAAGATGTAAAGCCGAGGTTCAAACAGGCGGAAGATGTAAAGAACCGCAGCCCCGTTTAGAAGGTGCACACTGTAAGATGACACATTTTTATAACATATGAATACTACTTTGGGATGGAGATAGGCCATAAGGTATTTGGGAGAAATCGCTTTAAACATACTATCTCGCAAAATATGTTTGTGTGTGTGTCAGATGGCCTTGTCTATCAGAATTCCGAGTGGCATTTATATTGGAAGGCGGAAGGCCACCTTGACAACATTCTCTTCCACAATACCTTCTGACGGGGCGCGTCAATTTTCGTTGGCACTTCTCTCCACCATTGTGCATATGCAATGAACAATGTGCTTCGCTAGATGTTACACCGTTGTTTTATTTAGTTTGGCGTTTTAATACCATTTACCGTTGCAAACTATATGCATAATTAACTTTATTTCAATTTAAAAAAGATAGAAAATAGTTATGTTTCCCAATATAACTACATACATCATGCAACTATTTTGCCCATTTTTGACTTTCGTTATGTAGCCGCCTGCAGCCTCCACGGAAGCGAACACGCATGAGATGTCCGTATCCGGGGTTATTTCGCCCAGATCGGACATTATCATGTGCATCAGTGGCGACGGAAGGTATTTTTTGATCGGGGGTAAAGAAACCCATGGGGCCCCTCGGCCAAAGGGCCCCTCTCGCGGCCAACCCCCCCCCCCCCCCCCCCCGCCCAAAAAAAACGCGAAATGGTATCTCCTCGGATTTATGCCACTATATTTAGCAAGGCCTCTAAATGGTCGCAAGAAACGCCGGACAGGCCCATGTTGAAGTCTCAGGTCTTCCGAGGGCCCCTCAGGCCTACAGAGGGCCCCCTCAGGCCGACTGAGGGCTTTCTGTCGGCCTTAGAGGCCACTCAGGCTGGGGCTGGGGGGGGGGGGCACCTCAGTGCTCTCGGTCAAACTTCTTGGAGGGCCTCTCTTACAAATTTATGGGGGGGGGGGAATCATACGTTTGCCCCCTCCCCCACCCCCAACTTCTTGAGTGCGGGGGGGGGGGGAGGAGGGCAGCTACCTCCCTGTCCCCTCTTCTGCTGCCACTGATATGCATGGTTTCTGTAAGCACAACACATCCAAAACAATCTCAGACAATCAACAATAACATTCCTTTAACAACGAATATCAAAAACAACCAACCAATCACGCGTTCAATTGGCGACGAATAATTCACGCAAATGACCAAGCAACGCATAAGCAACACAAAATCACGCTGATCGAATGCAGGCAACACATGGTGAAACACAAATATAATCGTTCACTGACTGTTTCGCCCCGCTGCAGGTAGGATTTGTCAAACATTATTACAAAGTGGACATCAGGCACTGTCATCAGTATTACAAAGCGGACATCAGGCACTGTCATCAGTATTACAAAGCGGACTGTTGTGTTTCGGTTCGTTTCGTCTAGGTCGCGGAAACAGTAAACACTCGTGCCAGATATATTGCTGTGCCGGACATAGGGACGCAACTGACGCTGAGGCGCCCGTGACCCCGCCCGGCGTCCCTCGAGCCAGCCAATGCCCTCTGGGTATGCGCCGGCAGAGGCGCGCTCAGGGACGGAGCTGGCGGTCGCGAGACAGGGGCGACTCCAGGCAATACAGTACGGGGGGTTAGGCTACAACATAACACGGACATCAGGCACTGTCATCAGTATTACAAAGCGGACATCATGCTCTGTCATCAGTATTACAAAGCGGACATCAGGCACTGTCATCAGCATTACAAAGCGGACATCAGGCACTGTCATCAGTATTACAAAGCGGACATCAGGCACTGTCATCAGTATTACAAAGCGGACATCAGGCACTGTCATCAGTATTACAAAGCGGACATCAGGCACTGTCATCAGTATTACAAAGCGGACATCAGTCACTGTCATCAGTATTACAAAGCGGACATCAGGCACTGTCATCAGTATTACAAAGCGGACATCATGCACTGTCATCAGTATTACAAAGCGGACATCAGGCACTGTCATCAGTATTACAAAGCGGACATCAGGCACTGTCATCAGTATTACAAAGCGGACATCAGGCACTGTCATCAGTATTACAAAGCGGACATCAGGCGCTGTCATCAGTATTATAAAGCGGACATCAGGCACTGTCATCAGTATTACAAAGCGGACATCAGGCACTGTCATCAGTATTACAAAGCGGACATCAGGCACTGTCATCAGTATTACAAAGCGGGCATGGTGTCCTGCACCGACGTCTCCTTCAGCCAGAATCACGGCCATGTAATACGCCAGACTCAGCGCGCACAATGCAGCGCCATTGATGTAAGTACTCTGTAAACGCCCGCAGAGCTCCTCTCTGCTCTTACAAGTAGGTACTCAGTACAGTCAGTACAACCAGAATACCTAAACACAGTACAGTATCGCCAGAAATAGCACAAATACCGAAGCACACTTACACAAAACGCAGCAATATCGCTAACATATTACGGAAAATAATACATTCTGACAAATACGGCAACTAAACATATTGCAAAACGATAATAACAACGAAAGTACCAACGAAGGTAGGTACTCAAGCCGAACGCAGGGACGGACAACGTCCAGCACTGGGCGCCGGCACATCCCAGAGGAGCCGTGAGCTGCCACTGTTACAGCCAACCGCGCGGCTGGACTCTTCCCCCTCCCCTGAGACTTCCGAGCATCCTCCCCGCTCTGCGCCGGTGGTAGGCGCATGCAGTGGGGATAGCCAGATTTACCCGAAATGGACCACATATCCTGAATGAATTGAAGACCGAGATCGACAAACGCATTGGAAGATACGGCCTGTTGTTGTTGTTGTTTGTTAAACTGTTGTTTGTGGGGGAGGGGGGGGGGGGGGGGGAATCCAAAAAGGTTTCACACAATTATGAAAACCCATCGGATTTCGCTTGCTTATGCATTGATAGCTGATTTAACCCGCGCGGCGCTGGGGGGGGGGGTAAATTTTACCCCCCCTCCCGGATTTTCTCCATAACTTGACAACTATGACAGATATCAAAGTGAAACTTAGGGTAGCTTATGGTGCATCAATTCTACGTCTTCTGCCATTTTTTTATTTAAATTCGTGAAAATTTTGGCAGATAATGACGTTTTAGTGACGTCATGCCATGTCATTTTTGGTGAAAAAACGTTAAATGTTTAACAAATCGTAGAAAATAGCGTGTTACTGCAAATTGCAAATAAAAGGCGTCAAAAGAAGGGAAATAACATTGTCTTTGACATGGCCATCTCAGATTGTCAAAATTTTGGGTTTTTGACCCCCAAAAATGCAAAAAAACTGATTTTTGGGGAAGAATTTCCACAAAAGTTTTTTTTTGAAGATTTTCAAAAAAACGGAAGATATATTAGAGAACCGAGTATGAACGATATTCAAACCAAATTTCAAAGCAATTTCTTTATTTTTGACTGACTTATGGCTCTCTAAGAACAAGTAACTCATGACGTCATTTTTTTTAATTGCGTTTTTTTGGCTTTTACTGACCAGATACAGACAAATAAATGCCACCACTGTATTTCGAAGACAAAACTAGTCTAGAAACATGCAATGTTTATTTAGATTAATCAATTTCAAATTTTGACCTTATTGTGACCTGACCTTGACCTGAGGACGATTATATGGTGTCAGGCTGTGAAAATGGCTGCTTCTATCGAATTATACGTGTAAAATAACCCATACAACATGTGTCGCATGGCTTTCGTAGACCTGTGACCTTGTGTGACCTGACCTTGACCTTGACCTTTGCTTACAATTTCACTTTTACTTATGCGGGAAATGCATTATACACTCTGGAGCACTTTGTGAGATAATAGTTGCAATATAAGGCTTTGGATGGAAAGTATAGCCCAAAAATTCAAATAATTACATTATACATTTGACCTGACCGTGACCTGACATGTGACCTTATTTTAAGAATTTCGAGTATGCATTCGATTATTCTCGTTGAGAGCTTGCAATCTCCGCATTGCGCGTCTCGCTGCGGTTATTGGTTCGGAAGATACGAGGGGGGGGGGGGTAAAATTTACCCCCCCCCCCCCCCCCCCCCCCAGCGCCGCGCATTCGGCTGGAGACCCCAGCGCCGCGCGGGTTAAAACAAACTTTCCTTAGTAAAAGTTGCTTAGATTTCCTTCCTATATCAGGAAATGTGTCAATAATTTGCGCCGATTTCAGGCGGTTTGGGGGCAGGGGTGGGGTTTCCTTCTCTTTGTGGGTGCCAAGGCACCCCCAAAGCTGAAATGGGCACCCACAATAGTCCTTTGGAACCCACAATCAAGAACATGTTTCAAAATGCATAGAATAAACAAACATTTTGTTTATATGGCGTTTAAGCAATATATCGATTATACTGTACAAGAAGACAGCGGTAACACGCAATAATACTCAGGTAAAGACAAAAGAAAGAAATAAAAAACGTATAACGGGACAACCTAGTGCTGGGGCGCCGAGTCCGGCCTCTCTGACCGTGGCGCTGCCCCGACTGCGCTTCTCGGGCGGCGTCAGCACAGCTGCCGGCAGGCCGGGAGCAGGTAGCAGGCCAGATCCGGGTCTGACAGGGGATCGCGTGGGTCCAGGAGTTGGAGGACGGCTCCACTCATCGCTGCGGGGTGCCCCGCTGCTCCCGCTGACATTTCGGCGAACATCACCCTGTAGGCGGATGGCGGATCTCGGCGCGGCCCGGAGCTAGTGTAGGGCAGGGCTTCAGTCGGTGTTTCCCCAAGATCTAGAAAAATGTCCAGAGGCAGGTCTTCGTCTTTCTTTGTGGACTTAGGTTTCTTCTCGCTCGGAGTTGCTGCGGAGCTGGCGACACTCGCTGTACGCGGCAGACTGCCGCTGCATTCGCCGCCACCGTTGCTTCCGCTGCTGCCGCCGTCCGGTGTGAAGTGCCCGTGGGGGAGCGGCCCAATCTCGGTGGCTGCGGACGTCACTGCAGGCAAGTGCGACACCTTGGCAAGCTCGCCGGGGGCCGTTGTTGGGTTCAGTTGGGCAGCGTTATCTGGTCTGTGGTGTGAGGAAGCCGGTTTTGTTGCGAATGGCAAACAGCTCACCGGTGGGCTGGCTGCTGCGCGCTCTGTGGTCGGTGCGGCTGTGGTGAGCAGGATTGAAGCCGCATTCCCCCGGATGACGGCGAAAGAGCAGCGCTGGAGGAGCTACTCGGTATCACGGCGCTCACCGGTAACCGCCATCAACCGGGCGCCGAGCTCGCGAAGGAAAGCCTTCGTCGATGGGCCACGGCCCACATGCTCCTCCAGTTTCGAACGCGACTGGCTCAAACCGGAACCGCTGGACAAGCTCGGTGTATTTGCGGCGTTTCGCGACCTCGGCGTCTTGGACTGCTGCTCCGGCTTTTGTTGCGGCGGAAACTATGTGGGAGTCTGCAAAGCTGTTGATGCAGGTGGCATCCCAAACGAGACTGCGCCCTTGAGAGAAGGGGAAGATAGTCATCCCATCTGGCCTCTTGCCATCGCCGCGGTCGACCCCGTGGGGCTCCAGGATGGCGGGAACTCCGGCGGACTGCAGGCCTCGCCTGCCGATGTCGTTTAGTGCTGTTTGGCGGGGGTGTTTACCAGCGCTGAAGCGGCATATCAGGGAGTGATATCCCTTGCTGTCCGCCAGCGCGCCGCATTTGCAGTAGTGCGCGTGACAGACGTCGGCACCGACGCGAAGGGCGATGGCGATGCGGACCGTCTCGTTGTCGAGCAGAGTGCCGAGGCTTGCCGAGGGCAGCGCGTGGAGCCACGCCCCGCTCTCGGAGGAGGCCGCGTTGAGGAGACGGGCCGGCCAAACTGGTTGGCCACCGTGAGTAGGGTATCCCTTTGGCGTTCAGCGAGCGGAGAGTCCCACGCCTTCTGCAGACGGCTGGCGTCGTCGTCGGGCGATTCTTTGTCACCAGCCTTGGCCTGCCAGTCGACTGTCGCCTCCTCGCGCTCCGCCGCGACACTCGCCGCGAGAGATTCAGGTAGGCTGGAGCACAGGAGCTGCTGACCGCGGTGCAGTGAGGAGACGAAGCTGGGGAGGGCGACATCTGCTGTCCGCCGGAGACCGAGGCCGCCGAGTCTAGATGGGAGGACAGCTTGCTCCCAGCTTGTCTCGTCGAAACTGACGTTCAATATATCCACTACAGCTGTCTTCAGATCGTCGTCCAGGTTCTTTAGATCAGGTTGCTGGTATAGTGGAGCGGATCTCAGGAGGTACTGCAGCCGCGGCAGCCAAAGACAGTTTCGGAGGAGGAAGAAGGCGAAGTGGACATCCAGAAGGCGGAGGTGGGTGATCATGCGGTTCAGCTCCTTCTTCTTTTTCCCCAGTGCTGTCCTGGCTGCGGGACCGGTAAGGGGTGCACCGAGGACAGTCTGTTCGGCGTCCTCCAGTACTGAGGCGCCTGGGGTGACCTCGTGGAGTTTCTCAACAGTGCTGCCACACTGCTCGGCACCTCCAATGTCCTTCGGCAGGATGATCTCACATTTGGAGGGATTGACCTCGAGACCGATCTGATCCAGTCTGGGAACCAGCTGCTCTAAGTTGTTGATGATGTCGTTGATGTTGCCGCCCAGGGTTCCGTCGTCCAGGTACCAGCAGTTACATGGTGATGTAGCTGTACTGGCGACTGGATGGATGGCTAGGGAGAACACGGCAGGTCCACAAGGGTCGCCTTGCTGCAGCCCGGTTGCCGATATGATCTTTGAAGTGCCGTGGTAGAGCGGCGTCGGCTTGGAGTAGGCCTGCCAGAGCAGCGGGTACAGCGAGGGAGCGTGCTCCCGCACCTGGCGGAGGAAGTGATCTCGGCGCACGGAATTGAAGGCATTCTGCATGTCGATCTTCACCACGCTGTTCTGGTCCAGGGAGCCGGTGTACTGGCGGGCAGCGTGAGCGGTGTCTTCACAGCCTCCGGACGTGCCGAAACCCAGCTGGATCGGGCGCAGATCCTCGCACAGCAAAGCGCCGAGTGGCCTCAGGGCAACCTTGGTTACCAGCCTGCGGTACGTGGACCCGATGGCGATCGATCTGACGCCGCCGCAAGGCCTCCGCAACGCTATCAGGAAGGCTCCGTAGAAGGCTGCGCATGCCGGGGCTGGTACTTCGCCTCGGAGCGCGAGGTTTACAAGTCGGGTAAGCGAGGAGGTGAGTCTCACGCCAGCCTCGCCGGCAGAGCGGCCGGTCAAGTCCTTCAGATGGGCCGGCCTCAGACCGTCCAGGCCCGCGCTGGAGCCGGGATCAAAGGAGGCGATCTCCGCCGTCACGTCTGCCTCGGTGGCCAGGCAGGGCTGAGTAGAGTCGTCCGGACCGGGAGGCAGACTGAGGTCGGTTAGAGGGGCAGGGTGTTTGGACTGGAGGCTTTCGGTGACATCAGGCGAGTCCTGGGCGATTTCATTATCTGATGCTAGCAGTCGGATTGCACCCTTCACGTCTCTTCACTTTTTGGCTCGAGCGCCTGACTAGGGCGGCCGCCCCGTGTGACGCTCCGTTTTTAACTAGTGTTTTTCGCGGTTTTACGCGACACCTCGTGGTGAGAGTGTGCAGAGATGTGGCTGAGACGTGACTGAACCGAGTGTGTGACCATCTGTGACTTCCATGTGATCTACTGAGTGATTTTCGATCGGTAGTTTAATTGTGATGCCGGTGAGCGCTCCATGGGAGGAGTCGCGCTCGGTGACCCGACGTTCTACCGCTTCCGGAAGAGGTATGGCCGTCCCGACCAATCAGGGCGACCGGCCGCCATCTACCGATACCCGGATCGGGCGACTGCACTGTCGGGTCAGGGCGAGCGGCTGCCGCGGTTACAGCCCGCCTGGCTGGGCAGGGGCGGTATCAGGCCCTGGGCCGAGGGAGTGGCCGTGCCTCGCCTGGAGCTTTCTGGTGCTTCGTCACGCCGGGTCGAAAGAGGAACGCACCGCGGCTGCCGCGCTGGACGGCGCGTTCAGTTCCGGCGACACCGCGGGGGCCGCGACGGTTCGCGGCTGCGTCGATGCGAGACGCGTCCCCCGTCTGCGCGTTGCCTGACTCCGCCTGCGCAGTTGACGCATGGGCGAACGGCCGCTGTGGTGCGGCCGAACCGTGACCCGTCCGGGTCGCGCTCATCGAGCGGCAGCGCCATCTACTTCAGCCATGCATTACAACTATCTCGCTGTGCCGCCGCGGAGCCGGCTCCGGACGCTGACCGCGACCTTTTCGCTCCACCGGCTTCTGAAGCGGCACCCGCAATACCACCAGAACAATATCGATATCTTCTACAACCACTCCGCCTGACGATCCGACAGACGCAACAGGCTGAAATCCGTGCTGCTGCTGCCTCGTCGTGTGCGCTGAGGATTGGCCACCTTAACGTTCGCTCTCTGACGGCGCACCTGGATGAGGTCAACCAGCTGCTGCTGCGGGAGCAGCTGGACCTGCTCTGTCTCAGCGAGGCATGGCTAACCGATACGATCGACAGCAGCATGCTGCTGTTCCCAGGCTACGCCGTCAGTCGTTGCGATCGACGGACGAGGAAGACGGGAGGTGGAGTCGCCATCGTTCATCGCAGCATACTGAGGGTCGAGCGGCTGCGGGTGCCCGCTGTCAGCTCGACACTTGAGGCGATCTGGCTGCAGATCATCGGCCGATCTACCATCATCGTCGGCGCAGTGTACCGCCCTCCATCTGGTCCGTCCGCTCCAGCGATCGACGACCTCCGCCACCAGCTAACACACGTTCTGGCGCATAATCGGCCATCGTACGTGCTCGGAGACTTCAACTTCGACCTCCTTCATCCTCAAAAACCGGGTGTATCGTCGTACGCGCAGCTGCTTAGCGACTTGTCGTTAAGTCAGCTGATCACGGGGCCGACCCGTCCTGGTCCGAGCCCTACGCTGATCGACCACCTGACAACGAACCGACCAGACCTGACATCAGCCGCCCGAGTGACGCCGTGCAACATCAGCGACCACGATCTCATCACTGTGGCCGTCACTGATGTCGAGACACGTCGCAGTCCCGACATCGTCACCGTGCGGTCCACGCGGCACGTCAACAAGGACGCCCTCTGTCTCGACCTCCTCCAAGCCGACTGGACACAGGTCTACGAAGCAGCTGACTCCATCAACGACATGTGGAACAGCTTCCTAACTGTATGGGATCCAATCATTAATCAACACATGCCGATGCGAACCATAAAAGTGAAACACAGACCGTGTCCATGGCTTGACGACGACTCGGTGCGGGAGACCATGGCAGCTCGGGACCGGGCACGCGCTGACAGGGATCTCATCCCGTGCGATGTCACCGAGAGGGAGTTTCGGGAAAGCCGGAACGCCGTGAAGGTGGCCATAAACCGCGCGTGCACTGCTTACTACGGGTCAACATACAGGTACTCCCGTCCAAAGACCTGGAAGAACATTAGACAGTTCTTGGTCTCATCTCGGAAGGCGCAGCCGAGGACAACCAGTGCAGCGCCGGCGGATCCTGAGTGGCCAGACCGACTGAATCGCTTCTTCTCATCAGTCGGCTCCGACGTGGCGCACGCACTGGCGGAGAGCGACACTGGAGAATCGCTGTCGCCCCGCCCGCCCCGAGTGTGTGCCGGCTCGTTCACGCCGTGTCCCGCCACCCTACCGGAACTCTCGGCAGCGCTAAAGCGCATGGGTACGTCCCGCGCCTGTGGTCCTGACGGCATAACCGTCCAGATGCTGAGAACAACTTTTGCAGTGGTGGGCCCGCACTTGATGAGGCTCGTAAATTCTAGCATCATTAATTGTGACTTGCCCGACCAGTGGAAGGCTGCTACCGTTACCGCTCTCCATAAAAAGGGTGACACTACGGACCCCAATAACTACCGCCCAATTTCAGTCCTTCCTGTCGTGGCGAAGTTATGTGAGCGTGTGGTCTGTACCCAATTGATGGCTTACTTGGCGACCCACCATGTACTGTGCCCTCAGCAGTACGGTTTTCGGCCGGGAATGTCCACGTAGGCGGTCCTGCTCGACGCTGTCACTTACGCAACATACAACATTGACAGAGGCATGATGACGTCACTCGTCACAGCTGACACGTCTGAGGCCTTTGACAGCGTCGATCACGGCCGTCTCCTGGACAAGTTGGAATGGTATGGTGTTCAACGTGAATGGTTCTCAGCCTGGCTGCAGGGGCGTACCCAGATCGTGCGGGGTGGTTCAAGCGCGCTGGACGTAACTCACGGGGTGGTCCAAGGGTCCATCTTAGGTTCAGTACTGTTTTTGCTCTTCACCAACGATTTGCCACAGCACCTCCCATATGGGAGGATCGTGATGTATGCTGACGACGCCCAGTTCCTTGACGCTGACTTTCTATCAAACACCCATGCTCTAAAAACTCGTATTGAAAGTTCTCTAGTCATAGCTATGAAGTGGTTCACACAGAACCGTCTAAAAATTAATCCGGCCAAAACGGAGATGATCCTCCTGAGATCTCGCCGTCAAAACGTCACCGTCGACTTTTCTGTTCATTTCGGCAATGACAAAATTTCGCCCTCACAGAGCGTCAAGGTGTCGTCATCAACTCACACCTAACATGGAACAGCCACATCGCGTCTGTTGTTCAACGTTGCTACTGTGTGCTGGTGGGTCTGGCGCGAAACCGACATAAACTGCCGAAATGCATCAGGCGGCTGTTGATAGAGGCTCTCGTCTTCCTCCACATACGTTATTGTATAACAGTGTGGGGCAACTGTACCGCGGCACAGAAGCTGCGCGTCCAAAAGGCGATTCACTTCGGTGTCCGCATCGTGGCCGGACTCGGCCGGCGCGACCATGTAACTCCGTCATTACGGGAGCTGGGGTGGCCAAGTATTGATGAAATGCTCACCGAACGCGACATTGCCACAATGCGCCACCTCATCACTTCCCCCAGCGCCTCAGAACTGTTGCGCCAGCGAGTGTTGCGGCGCGCCGACGTGTCCGACCGCCGCACGCGCGCCACTGATGGCGGCCAGCTTGAGCTGCCCCGTGTGCGGACGGAGTTCGCCAGGCACAGCTTCCTGTGCCGAGCCGCGCGCGCATGGAACGGCCTATTGCCAAAGGCTGGACAATAGGTGCATGTACCTCTCTGTACCAGTATTGACCGTCTTGTGATTGCGCATTCTGCCACTCTTTTAACGTTGCCACCATTGTGTTTTATTGTGTGTTTTATACTATAGCGTTTCATATAGATGTGCTATTATGTAATGACGTGGATGCCATACAAACCATGCAAAGGAGGATCTGAATACATTATCTGTATCTTCTGGGTCACGTTCTTCTTCAGCCGCTCGTTGGTTTTCGTCAATTCACCTGGCTGGCGATGCGTTGACTTGCCGCGGATTGTTCGGTCCTGTGCGCGCGCATCTTGTGATACCGCAGTTTCCAGACGGATAGATATTTATTTATCTTCAGATTCTATGTAGGCCGCGATCTGATGCTTCATTTTGGCCGTCAGGGAGGTGTCTCCTGAACTTACCTCTCGGTCGGAAACACTGAGAGCGGCGAAGGGGAACATCAGCAGCCTTTTTCATGCTTCGGCCGAGTTAGTGTCCACCGCTTCTTGGACTAGTTTGGCTAACGAGCCCGCAGACAAAATCCTGGCACCCTTTGGGATCCGGCGGATCACAGGGCGTGTCTGCTTCAGGCTGGCTAGCGTCAGCCCGAGGTCAATCACGGCGCCCCGAGGGTCATCAGGCGGCGGCGGCGCTGGTGGAGTTCGGAGGCGCGGAGCCTCGGTCTCCTCTGTAGGGGTGTGGGAGCTGCGGTGGGTGCAGTCTGGACACCACCAGCAGTTCAGCACGTCCGCTTGTGGTTTCTTGATCCGTACGCACGTCAGGTGCCAGCTGCGGTTGCAGATTAGAGGTGCCACTTTTCTACCCGCTTACCCACGAGACGTGGGTAGTTACTACCCACGTGGGTAGTTGTGGGTAGCACAATAAATCATT
Source organism: Chirona hameri (assembly GCA_036785665.1). Taxonomy (NCBI): domain Eukaryota; kingdom Metazoa; phylum Arthropoda; class Thecostraca; order Balanomorpha; family Balanidae; genus Chirona; species Chirona hameri. The sequence continues at coordinate 45,392 of JAXIVJ010003955.1, read as the reverse complement.
TGGCTGAAGTGGGTAGTTGGCGGGTAGAATCATTTTCAACTTTTCAAAAAAAGGAAAGTTTTAAACCTTATGTCAGTGACTGCGCTTTTATTTCAGCAATATCATTCAAGTTTATTGCATGAATTTGCATAATTTAAAGGTTTTTGCTTTAATTTTCTTCAATCCCAAAGTAGTACAATTTATGTCGAGGGTAGTTGTGGGTAGTTGACAGCTTATTTGAGCACGTGGGTAGTGGTGGGTAGTTGAACAGTGTTTGTGACGCGGCGCGGGTAGTCACATGCCTGAAAAGTGTCAGTTCTACTTAACAGCCCTATATGGCAGAGTACTTTTGTCAATGAGTAGGTTCAAGTTTGGCGACTGCCATGGCTATGCCACGCCTGGTTCAAACTATAATAAACTAACTATGTTACCACATCAACTATTTCTGGTATTCTTTTTGGAATAGTTTTCATTTTCTTTTAGAATTTCAACTATATAGTAGGATATGGTAATCACATCGGACAATATCTTAAAAGAAAACGAAATATATTTAATACAATTTTGTGTGTATTCGAATGCAAATAATATTTAAAGTACATTGATACATCATTTTTATTGTAAAACTTCTATAAACCCTCTTTTAACGATCACAATTAGTCAGCTGTAACAGAGTTTGCATTCAAGCCGGAAATTTCGAAGCACCAGGCCGCCGCCGGGACGGCCGGCCGGCCCCGCGACGGTACAGTCTCTGGCAAGGCGATGCAGTGGTTCTCACCAACTTGCTGCCGGCGCGGCGGCGGCGGTGTACAGCCTTTGACAGCGGGCCCCCGGCTCCGGCGCGGCGTGTGGGCGGAACATGCCTCCACTCGACCGAGCATTGTGGACGCTTAGAGTGTCTCAGGTAAAATCGGAGGCCATTCCAGGAATTTTGAAGAAACAAGCTTCCTATTGAGCATAAAAAACATGCATCCATCTCTCTTAGATAACAAATTAAAGGGGGGTAACTCGTAACTACCAAGCCACTTATTTGACTGCCATGGTGACGTCACGGATACCAAACAACTTGCGCCCTCCGGGCATGCCTTCAGGCTTATCAGTGATAAAAGTTGCAGCTCTAATTCCTTCAAGAAATAATCTTGAACTACCAGATTATTAAAAGTTAAATATCATAAATATAATTTCCAATGAGATCTCAAATTTATTTTCTTATACAAATTTCAATTCAATTAATTCAATTCATACCCACAGTTTTTTTAAACTATATTATATGTCCACAGTACAGTGGTGTGGTTTATACTTCTTGATATTTTTTCGGTAGGCGAAAATGGCGTTGGCTGTTTCAAGAGTTGCTAGATCTTTGGCTCAGGTATGTATAGGTTGATAATATTGTTTGGTTATCATTGCTTTTTTGAATGCTATCACAGTTTTGAAACCATGGTTGGCCTACTTTTCTTGTTGGAAGATACTCTGCGTTTCCAAGCCAAGGGTTTACCTGCGGCGATTTTGCCTCTGCTCAAGAAACATTTGTGAATACCAAATATTACCAGGTTGTTCAAGATAAATGGGTCGTATTCCGCTTTTGCACACCTTTTTATGGGAAAATTGAATATTGTATACTAATTCTACATGTCTGATTTCATCAGAACTGCACTCAAAACAGACATTTGCAGTACTTACCTGGCAATAAGACATAAAGACATAAAAGAAAAGTGCAACAAAGAGCCTCTTGGGCCCATCCGAGGTTGCACCCCCCCCCCCCCCCATCCCCCCCCCCCCCCTCCACCAGTCTCGCCCCTTCAAATCACCTTACTCTACCTGCATAAAAGAAGGCTAATCCCACGAGTATTTATGAACTAATCCCTTCTCTGTAAAGTATTTATCTAATCTAATTTTGAAGGAAGCAAGTGTCACTGCATCAGCGACATCCCCTGGTAGCATATTCCAATGTCCTACAACCCTTCTACTGAAAAATGACTGTCGTAGCCTAGTCCTACTTTGTTTCATAATGAGTTTATGCTGATGACCTCTACCTCGATTTTCCCTATTGAACTCAAACATACCCTTTAAATATCCAGAATGCTGACTATTTACAAATTTGAAGACTTCAATTAGATCTCCTCTTAGCCTTCTATATCTAAGTGAAAACATGTCCAATTTCCTTAATCTATCTTCATAAGGTAAACTACCAACATCCTGATCATGTTTTCCTCTAATAATCCTGACAACTTTTAGATCGTCTGCAAATTTCAACACTTTGCTGTCTATACTGTTCTCAATTGCATTCACAAATATTATAAAAAGCAATGGGCCCAGGACTGAGCCCTGTGGAACCCCACTGAGAACCTCCTTCCATTGTGATTGGCACCCATTCAATATAACCCTTTGCTGGCGTCCTGAAAGCCACGTTTCTATCCAATCCAGAATCTTGCCCCTGATCCCATGAATTTTAAGTTGCAACCCCAGTCTTGTATGGGGGACTTTGTCAAATGCTTTACTGAAATCAAGAAAAGCTACATCTAGCTGTTTACCCTGATCAACGCTATCTGTTGCAACATCCAAAAACTCCAGAAGATTAGTTAAACAAGAATGGCCCTTCCTAAAGCCATGCTGTGTATCTTTGATGAGTTCATTTTGCTCCAAGAATTCAACAATCTTATCTTTGATGATTGATTCAAGCACCTTGCAGACTAATGAGGTCAGACTAACTGGTCTATAGTTTTCCTCTTTACTTCTATCTCCCTTTTTATGAATAGGAACAACATTTGCTCTTTTCCAATCAAGTGGAATTTTACTATCTGCAAGTGATTTAGAAAATATTATGGCTAATGGAACCGACAACTCCCTTTCAGATTCTCTTAAAAGTCTAGCATGGATTTCATCAGGTCCTTCTGCCTTGTTAGGCCTTACTTTCTTTAGATATTCTAGAACAAGTTCACTACTTATGCCACCTAGCTCTCCTATAGTCTCCTCTGTCTCTAGCTCAGGCTTGGTCCTCGATAGTAAAGACAGATTGAAACTGATCATTAAGCACTTCAACCATTTCACTGTCCTTGCTAACTAACACATCATCTACCTTAAATGGACCTATATTTTTGGAAACTGTACTTAACTTATAAAAACTGAAGAACTTCTTACTATCTGCATTACAATGTCTAGCTAAATCAAGTTCCTTTGCCCTTTTAGCTGCTCTGACATTTTTCTTAACTGAATTTCTTGCATTCTGGTAGGCCTTCTGATTTATATCTAGTGAAGATCCCTTCAAAATGCCAAATGCACTTCTTTTAGCTTGTATAGCACTCCTTACTTCTGGGGTAAGCCAAACTGGATTGCCCTTGGTTCTGTTACGTTTGTGCCTGAGGGGTATATGCCGATTTTGAATTTGGCTTAATCTAGCTTTGAAAACATTCCAGGCCTCACATGCATCTAAACCTGCCAACTCAACGTTCCATTTTACCTGTGCGAGGTCATTTCTAATACCATCAAAATCAGCCCGGCTGAAGTTTGGAACCATAATAAGGTTATCTTTGGGCCTCATTTCTGATGAGATATTGAATTTAACCATATTGTGATCACTGGTTCCTAGACCTGCACAAATACTTATGTCACTAACTAGATCACTGTTGTCTGAGAATACAAGGTCTAGAATGGAGCAATGTCTGGTTGGCTCTGTTACAAACTGATGCATGAAAAGCTCCTCTTCAAAGATTTGCCTATACAACCTACACTCATTTGTTTCCTCTGCTATACTTTTGTATCCTCTTAAGTTAAAATCTCCCATAATAAGACACTGAGCCCGAAAGTTCCTACATATTTCCTCACAAATATCTTGGTCTGTTTCAGCTTGGGAGTTCCTTGGAAGATTCCCTGGTCTGTAAAATGCACCTATCCTCAACCTTCCTCTGTTTCCTGTACCAATTTTAATGTCAAGCCAGATTGATTCTACTTCTTTTACTTTACTAGAATCATCAACTCTAGTAGTGCAGTACAAGCTATTTACATATACAAACACTCCGCCTCCCTGCCGTGATTCTCTGCAGTATGAGAACATGTTATACCCTTGTAACTCGAAATCCTGTAGCCTATCCCTATTATACCCCTCACTAACCCATGTCTCGGTTACACAAATGATATCAGGCTTTTCAAGGGCAACATAACACTCAAACTCATCAAATTTAGACCTAATACTTTGGGCATTCAGCAACACACATGTGTTCTTATACTTTGAGCTGACTCTACTAATTCTGAGGGAATTATGATCTACTGTCCTATTCTGACATGAACTTCTACCAATGCTTACTTCTTGATGCCCTAGTACTAGCGTCCCTGAACCCCCCCCTCCTACCTAGTTTCCCTGAATGACACTTCTGTAGGCATCTCCCAAAGCCCTTGCCCCCTCATCCGATAAGTGAAGCCCATCCTTCATATAGTACCTATGCCACTCATAGAACTGATCCCATAAGTCTACATAACTAAGCCCCATAGCTGAACATAAGTTCTGAACTGAGCTGTTCAATAATGATTAATACCCGTCAATAACCTCAGGCGACTGGAAGGACTCCGCCATTACACCTGAAATGTAAACAACGTGGGATGTTTTTGTGTGAAATGCGCCTGATAAGTATCCAATAAGGCCACCTTGTGATAGCGGCCGCTGCACAGCCAACCGTCGGGTCTCAAATGCAAGTCCTGCGCTCCGCCAGGAACGGAGGCTTAGTGAGAGCATGATAGGGTGTAGTGGTCAACCAGATACACATGACGTCATATGATAGCCAGTATCTGACACATTTCTGCACCCACATTGTTTACATTGTAATGGCGGAGTCGTTGCAGGCGGTTGGCTGAGGCTATTGACGGGTGATACAAATAATTATTGTTAGGTAAGTACTGATAATGTCCCTGTTTTGAGTGCAGTTCTGATGAAATCGGACATGTATAATTAGTATACAATATTCAATTTGCCTGTATAAAGGTGTGCAAAAGCGGAATATCACCGATAAATGGATGGATGGATCTGTAATTCTGTGCAAGCAATGCTTGAAGTTGCTTGAAGCCTCCAGGCATAATGTCAAAATCCAGAAATGTTGGGGGATGCTTCCCTCTTCCCCTGCTTCCAACGCCCATGGTCCATGGACCATGATGATATGGTTGTTTACCCTACCTCATGATATGGCAAGAATCAGTATAAATTAATAGGTATTATGCCCCAAAAGATCCCTAGAATTAGGATCTGAAGGATCTGCAGTGAAGATGTTTGGTAATAGTTCAGTAATTCACCTCCCCAGTGTATGGTGTTCTTGAGGTCCCAAATAGAAGAAGAGTAGTTACCTGACAATAATGTTATGACAGACTGAGAAGTGGGTTATGTTTGACTGTCTACAAGATGGTCGGGGTGGGTCGGTGATAACCCCCCGTTAGGTTCTGCAGCGCAGTGAGCGAATGTGAGCGGAACGTTCTAAATGTGGGTCCCTGCGACCGTAATTGCTGTAAAGGTTAGGTCAGGTTTGATTATTTATTGTTTTTGGTGATGTCAGCTTTGGTATTGCTGGTACACTTTTCTGTCTGTCATAATAATACTCTTTTCTTCTATTAGGGACCTCAAGATTGACAATGGGGAGGCGAATTACTGAACTTTTCAAGGGATCCAAGGGATTATGGATTTTATATCCTATTTTCTACACAGGATATTGGAATCCAGGCTCTTAAGAAAAACTATATTGTGATCCTTTTTCCTGGTTCAAATTATCTGCTTGTAATATTTTGTGTTTGGGTCCCCTGTATTCTTCTGCACCATGTGTTAGTGATTACAGTGTTTAACTGTCTGGTGAGTACAGTGTTTATCTGTCTGGTGATTACAGTGCTTATCTGTCTGGTGATTACAGTGTTTATCTGTCTGGTGATTACAGTGTGTATCTGTCTGGTGATTACAGTGTTTATCGTCTGGTGATTACAGTGTTTATCTGTCTGGTGATTACAGTGTTTATCTGTCTGGTGATTACAGTGTTTATCTGTCTGGTGATTACAGTGTGTATCTGTCTGGTGATTACAGTGTTTATCTGTCTGGTGATTACAGTGTTTATCTGTCTGGTGATTACAGTGTTTATCTGTCTGGTGATTATAGTGTTTATCTGTCTGGTGATTATAGTGTTTATCTGTCTGGTGATTACAGTGTGTATCTGTCTGGTGATTACAGTGTGTATCTGTCTGGTGAGTGGTGATTACAGTGTTTATCTGTCTGGTGAGTGGTGATTACAATGTTTATCTGTCTGGCGAGTGGTGATTACAGTGTTTATCTGTCTGGTGAGTGGTGATTAGTGTGTATCTGTCTGGTGAGTGGTGATTACAGTGTGTATCTGTCTGGTGAGTGGTGATTACAGTGTGTATATGTCTGGTGAGTGGTGATTACAGTGTTTATCTGTCTGGTGAGTGGTTATTACAGTGTGTATCTGTCTGGTGAGTGGTGATTACAGTGTTTATCTGTCTGGTGAGTGGTGATTACAGTGTTTATCTGTCTGGTGAGTGGTGATTACAGTGTGTATCTGTCTGGTGAGTGGTGATTACAGTGTTTATCTGTCTGGTGAGTGGTGATTACAGTGTGTATCTGTCTGGTGAGTGGTGATTACTGTGTGTATCTGTCTGGTGAGTGGTGATTACAGTGTTTATCTGTCTGGTGAGTGGTGATTACAGTGTTTATCTGTCTGGTGAGTGGTGATTACAGTGTATCTGTCTGGTGAGTGGTGATTACAGTGGGCATCTGTCTGGTGAGTGGTGATTACAGTGTGTATCTGTCTGGTGAGTGGTGATTACAGTGTGTATCTGTCTGGTGAGTGGTGATTACAGTGTTTATCTGTCTGGTGAGTGGTGATTAGAGTGTATCTGTGGTGAGTGGTGATTACAGTGTGTATCTGTCTGGTGAGTGGTGATTACAGTGTGTATATGTCTGGTGAGTGGTGATTACAGTGTGTATCTGTCTGGTGAGTGGTGATTACAGTGTTTATCTGTCTGGTGAGTGGTGATTAGTGTGTATCTGTCTGGTGAGTGGTGATTACAGTGTGTATCTGTCTGGTGAGTGGTGATTACAGTGTGTATATGTCTGGTGAGTGGTGATTACAGTGTTTATCTGTCTGGTGAGTGGTTATTACAGTGTGTATCTGTCTGGTGAGTGGTGATTACAGTGTGTATCTGTCTGGTGAGTGGTGATTACAGTGTGTATCTGTCTGGTGAGTGGTGATTACAGTGTTTATCTGTCTGGTGAGTGGTGATTACAGTGTATATGTCTGGTGAGTGGTGATTACAGTGTTTATCTGTCTGGTGAGTGGTTATTACAGTGTGTATCTGTCTGGTGAGTGGTGATTAGTGTGTATCTGTCTGGTGAGTGGTGATTACAGTGTGTATCTGTCTGGTGAGTGGTGATTACAGTGTTTATCTGTCTGGTGAGTGGTGATTACAGTGTTTATCTGTCTGGTGAGTGGTGATTACAGTGTTTATCTGTCTGTTACAGCTGAGCCGGTCAGCTGGTGCCGCCCAGGCCCAGCAGATCCACAGTGATGTCAGCCGACCATCTGCCATTGTAAGCTGGGATATGTGGCAGATGAATTAACAATTATTTAAGTTAATCATGCAATACTTATATCTGTATCAGTTCAGACAGGGTTTGAAATGACCACTTGTGCTTTAGTTTTTACTACCCATATTATAGATTATGGATGCTGATTCAACATTGAATCCAAATGTTATAAATTGCTGTTATCTTGCACATTGTTTGTAGACGGTTACTAGGGTGACCCATGTATCACCATTTGTGTCGAATACTCCATTTCTGGGTATCAGTTGATGGGGAAAAGTGTTCTGAGTAAGTTGGAACCAAATTTGACCACAATTTCGAAAAAAATCGCAGGTGCGCCTTGACACCAAGTGGTCAATGTTTTTTTTTTTAATTGCCCTATGTATCCGCTACACTGCTACAGGTGATATTGGTCGCGCTATATGTCACACTGTGTGGAGACTGATCGGTGACATCTGCACATGCCATGTTTCACTTCAATCGATGCAATGGTTTGGCCACTGAGGACCAAAACCGCGACTAATCTGGCATACTTTGCATTGCTGCCCATAGATGGCAGCACTGTCGCGGACCATTGAATTGCTTCGGTGTTCGGGATCTCAGTCGTTTTAGGTGGCTTAAGTTGCATGGATCGGTTTATAAGTGGTTCCCGAGCTTAATTTTGCGCCGGGAATACGATATGCAGACACGTTCCATGTTTGCCGGAGGTTTGCTATTCATTGCAGCATTGCGCAATTTCATCACGCCAGAGAAAGCGACGACTAACTCAGTTGAATATATATATATATATATATATATATATATATATATATATATATATATATGTATATATATATATATATATATATATATATATATATATATATATATATATATATATATATATATATATATATATATATATATATATATATATATATATATATATATATATATATATATATATATATATATATATATAGATATAGATATAGATATAGATATAGATATAGATATAGATATAGATATAGATGTAGATGTAGATGTAGATGTAGATGTAGATGTAGATGTGGATGTGGATGTGGATGTGGATGTGGATGTGGATGTGGATGTGGATGTGGATGTGGATGTGGATGTGGATGTGGATGTGGATGTGGATGTGGATGTGGATGTGGATGTGGATGTGGATGTGGATGTGGATGTGGATGTGGATGTGGATGTGGATGTGGATGTGGATGTGGATGTGGATGTGGATGTGGATGTGGATGTGGATGTGGATGTGGATGTGGATGTGGATGTGGATGTGGATGTGGATGTGGATGTGGATGTGGATGTGGATGTGGATGTGGATGTGGATGTGGATGTGGATGTGGATGTGGATGTGGATGTGGATGTGGATGTGGATGTGGATGTGGATGTGGATGTGGATGTGGATGTGGATGTGGATGTGGATGTGGATGTGGATGTGGATGTGGATGTGGATGTGGATGTGGATGTGGATGTGGATGTGGATGTGGATGTGGATGTGGATGTGGATGTGGATGTGGATGTGGATGTGGATGTGGATGTGGATGTGGATGTGGATGTGGATGTGGATGTGGATGTGGATGTGGATGTGGATGTGGATGTGGATGTGGATGTGGATGTGGATGTGGATGTGGATGTGGATGTGGATGTGGATGTGGATGTGGATGTGGATGTGGATGTGGATGTGGATGTGGATGTGGATGTGGATGTGGATGTGGATGTGGATGTGGATGTGGATGTGGATGTGGATGTGGATGTGGATGTGGATGTGGATGTGGATGTGGATGTGGATGTGGATGTGGATGTGGATGTGGATGTGGATGTGGATGTGGATGTGGATGTGGATGTGGATGTGGATGTGGATGTGGATGTGGATGTGGATGTGGATGTGGATGTGGATGTGGATGTGGATGTGGATGTGGATGTGGATGTGGATGTGGATGTGGATGTGGATGTGGATGTGGATGTGGATGTGGATGTGGATGTGGATGTAGATGTAGATGTAGATGTAGATGTAGATGTAGATGTAGATGTAGATGTAGATGTAGATGTAGATATAGATATAGATATAGATATAGATATAGATATAGATATAGATATAGATATAGATATATATATATATATATATATATATATATATATATATATATATATATATTTCACAGTTTTGCATGTTCAAATGTCATTTAAACATGCAAGATTGTGAGTAAAATATATTTAAATATACTTTTATTCACTTTAATTAAAAGTTCACTGTAATTCACTCCAATACCACAGACAATAGCATACCTAATGCGTATCCATTTTAAGTCCTTGAATCAATGCTGATTCCAACTGTTTCTGACTCAAATCTCGACGAAAGTGTCGTATTTAAAAAAAAGCATGTGCCATACAATTTCCCCATCCGATTCTTCAGATTTTAATCATGCTAAATTCCCAGAGAATGCACCGGGAAATATATTTAAATACACATTAGGTCACCACATAATATTTCGCAAAAATTGAACATTTTTTTTGTATATCGACGCTTGCATTCAGAGTGCGGTGACAACATGGCTCTGCCTGCCTGGCTGTTCAGTGCCCACTTGCCACTTACAGCATGCCTGGTGCCTATAGTGTCTTGTACCCAGTGACTGTGATCTGCCCAGGGTTGCGCTTCCTGGCAGCTATCTTGTTAGCGAATATCCATCCTGACGCCTGTCGCCGCAGACCTGGGAACCTGCCAACTTTGTCAACCTGACGGCCCGTTCGGTAGACTGGGTGTGACACGGCACGCCGGTTTGGAGTGGTTCAGCTGCCTGATCCGCTGTCCAGCTCGCTGTCTGACAACTTCATGGTGAGCGCGCAGAGTGCTCCTGCGAGTGTGTACATGTCTGAGGAGCAGCCGACGGATGAGATGGTGGCCCTGGCTCGGTATGTTTGCTGGGTGTATGTGCCCATTGCCGTCAGCGTCAAGCACATGTCCGACGCGGTGTTCGGGGCACAACATCTGCACGCACGCCGAGCACTCGATTCTCGACCTGCTGCGAGCCAGCGTCAAGCGTAACGGCTTCTTCGCCGATGAAGAAAACGTCCTGACTGCCACGTTGGGTGACGCAGAGGCCGAGATCAGGGCGCAAGCGATCAACAAGATCAATTTCATCAGACGTGTGCAGCGAACCTGCCGAGTCCAGTGAGGCCGTCCGGGCTCCAGAGGCTCCGGTATGATGCGCCGTCCTACGGTTCCGGTATGATGCGCCGTCCTGCTCCGGTATGATGCGCCGTCCTACTGGGAGCTGGCTGACATCACTGCCGCCACCATGGAACCGCCGCTCACCATGCAGTTGTCAGACAGCGAGCTGGGCAGGATCAGGCAGCTGAGCCGCTCCGGACCGGCGTGCCGTGCCACACCCAGTCTACCGAACGGGCCGGCAAGTTGGCAAAGGAGGCAGCTTCTCAGGTCTGCGGCGACAGGCGTCAGGATGGACATTCGCTCAACAAAATAGCTGCCAGGAAGCGCAACCCTGGGCAGATCACAGTCACTGGGTGCAAGGCACCATAGGCACCAGACATGCTGTAAGTGACAAGTGGGCACTGGACGGCCAGGCCGGCAGAGCCATGTTGTCACCGCACTCTGAATGCAAGCGCCGATATACAAATTTGCGTTCATTATTTGCGAAATATGATGCGGTGACCTAATGTGCATTTAAATATATTTCCCGGGGCATTCTCTGGAAATTTAACATGATTAAAATCTGAAGAATCGGATGGGGAAATTGTGTGACTTAGCACGTTATTTTTTAATACTAGATTTTCGTCGAGATTTGAGTCAGAAACAGCTGTTGTAATCAGCATTTCATTTCAAGACTTCAAATGTATGCGCATTGGGTATACTATGTTTGTGGCATGAGAGTGAATTACAGTGAACTTTTAATTAAAGTGAATTAAAGTGAACTTTTAATTAAAGTGAATTAAAGTGAACTTTTAATTAAAGTGAATTAAAGTGAACTTTTAATTAAAGTGAATTAAAGTATATTTAAATATATTTACTCGCAGTCTTGCATGTTTAAATGACATTTAAACACTCGTAAGCTCATTTATGAACGCGTGCATAAATAATACCAGTAAGGCGCCTTAGTTGGCGATGAACGAGCGAGCGCGAAATAAATGTATGTTGAATTTCAACTCGATCGGGCAAGTAGTTCCTGGGATACAAAAAAAGGTGCGCACGTGCAGAGGCACCCCACCCATGACTTGTGGGTAGGCGGTGGCGGAGGGGTCCCTAACCACACACCAAATTTTAACACAATCGGCTCAGCCGTTCCTGAGATATAGAATAGGGGTGTGCATGTGCGCACGTGCAGAGGCACCCCATCACTGTCATGTGGGAAACTGGCGGTTGAGAGGTCCCTAACCACACACCAAATTTGAACACAATCGGCTCAGCCATTCCTGAGATATAGAATAGGGGTGAGCACGTGCGCACGTGCAGAGACACTCCACCCCTGACTTGTGGAAAGGCAACGGCTGAGAGATCCCTAACCACATACCAAATTAGAACGTAATCGGTTCAGCCGTTCCTGAGATATACAATAGGGGTGTGCACGTGCGCACGTGCAGACACCCCAACCCTGACTTGTGGAAAATTGGCGGCTGAGGGGTCCCTAACCACACACCAAATTTGCACACAATTGGCTCAGCCGTTGCAGAGTTGTTGCGAGAAAACACTTTTCAACACCCTCACGCGGCACGCGCCACGCGCAGTGGTAGTCACCCACATGAGTCGGCATTGGTGTCAAACAGGGTAGGTTGAATGGGGCTGCTCAGCAAAGAAGTCAGCTTGTCAATCGGACGTGTGGTTGCAGAGATATGAGCTCAAAAGCGTCGCCACGGGTCGGGCCGGGCCGGGCCGCTCATAATCAGGTTTTCCCATATACCACGGAAGAAAGAGCGAGCGCTTCGCGCTCGCTCGTAACCACGGAAAGACGAGTTAGCGCTTCGCGCTCGCTCGTAATAACGCGTGTTTAAATACCATTTAACCCGGCATTGGCTGGGGTCTCACTCGAACGACATTGGCGGGGGGGGGAGGGGCGTTTTTCGCCCCCCTGTTATCTTCCGAACCAATAACCGCAGCGAGACGCGCAAGGCGGCAATCGAAAGCTTTCAACGACACGCATCCAAAGCATACACAAACTTTCTAAATAAGATCACATGTCAGGTCACGGTCAGGTCAAAGATAAAATTGAGAAATTTGAGTTTTTGGGCCATACTTTTCATCCAAAGTCTAAAACTCAGGCTCCACTGTGAACTTTGCGTGATGCGTTTTTTCAATTTATCGTTTTATCGTGTCGCTTTTACATTTTTACACTTTCTAGCTTTTGCACTTTCTAGCTTTTGCGCTTTATCGTTTCCTCAAGCATTAACACATGTTTCACGTGACATCGTTAGGGAACTTCCGAGACGGGTGGAACTGTGACACAATCGGATTATCACAATATTTTTGGTTCGCCGCGGTATTGTGATCCAAGATTAGATTATCTTACATCAAACCCGCACTACATTGTAGTTTTTACCTTTTTTCTCACCCTTCCTCAACTATACTGTTTATTTCCCACGCCGGTTCCTGTCGGAACGGTGGCCGAGAGGTTACAGACGTCTACTGTGGCTACATAGTAGTCACAGTAAAGGAGTGGACGCAAGGGCCACTGCAGTGCAGAGCCTGCTGGCGGTTTGGCCACCACCAGCGTCAGTGCCACGCCCGCCAGTCCATCTGCGGGAAGTGCGCCGAGACGCACGACACAGCCCAATGTGTCGGTGGCGACACCGCAGCCACTCGTTGCGTGTCGTGCGGGGCCGCCCACCCCGCATGGTCCCGTGACTGCCCTGCCCGAGCGGTAGCCGCCGAGCAGACCCGGGCCCGCAAGGCGGTCCCCCACCCCACCTCCCATCCCAGCGCTGGCCCCCAGCGTCTGGCCCCCGCTGCCCCCATCCCACCGAACCCCACCCGCGCCCCCCCGTCGGACCACAAGTGGGTCCACCCCACCGGTGCCACCGCCTGCCCCGTCACAGCGGCGGCGGTGCCCACCCCCACCGACGGCAGAGCAGGCCGAGACCCACCCCATCTCAGCCGAGTCCCTTCTGGACTCTGGCAGTGTCCCAGCGGCACCCACTCCCACCCCCGCCGAATCTCTGGCGGAGTCCCCGGTCGAGTCCTCCGACGCTGACGCTGACGCTGAGGACTCTGACGCCTCTCTAATCAGAGCCGTCACCCGCCAACTCCCAAACTCCCACCCTCCTCCTCTCTCTGAAGACAGTCGGTCCCTCTCCCCGCCATCCCTCCCCTCCCCCCACCCTCCTTCCCAGCTCCCTCGCCCTATAATACCGGATAGCCCCCCCCCCCCCCACCCCAGCCCCTCTGAAAGTAACCACTACCGCCGCAATTTGAGACGGTTCAACAAGAAATAATAAATCACCTCCAACAAATACTTCATTCAGTTGTTTCTGACTAACCGTTAAATTGTGCTGCTGCTGACGTGGAAATTGCGTGTTGGCTGCCGGTGTTTTGTTTCGGGGGCCCCCTGCTGGATCTCGGCCGCGCGGCGAATGGCCGGCGCTGTTCGTGACGTGGCTGATTTGGCGGGGGATTTCTGAGATGGGACGCCGATGGTAGATGAGCGGTTTTGCGTTGGCGGCGGCATGATTCCCTGTCAAATTGGTCGCTAAATCAGGTTGCTGCCGACGTGGGGTAGCGTGTTGGCTGCCGGTGTCTTGTTGCGGGGCCCCCTGCTGGATTGGTAGCGCGGCGAATGGTTATGGCTTGGCTGTTCGTTGCGTAGCTGATTTGGCGGGGGATTTCTGCGATGGGGCGCCGATGGTTGATGTGCGGTTTTGCGTTGGCGGCGGCATGATTCCCTGCCAAACCAGTCAGAAATAACTTCCTGACTAACTGTTAAATCAAGTTACTGCTGACGCGGGAGTTGCGGGTTGGCTGCCGGTGTCTTGTTGCGGGGCCCCCTGCTGGATCTCGGCCGCGCGGCGAATGGCCGGCGCTGTTCGTGACGTGGCTGATTTGGCGGGGGATTTCTGAGATGGGACGCCGATGGTAGATGAGCGGTTTTGCGTTGGCGGCGGCATGATTCCCTGTCAAATTGGTCGCTAAATCAGGTTGCTGCCGACGTGGGGTAGCGTGTTGGCTGCCGGTGTCTTGTTGCGGGGCCCCCTGCTGGATTGGTAGCGCGGCGAATGGTTATGGCTTGGCTGTTCGTTGCGTAGCTGATTTGGCGGGGGATTTCTGCGATGGGGCGCCGATGGTTGATGTGCGGTTTTGCGTTGGCGGCGGCATGATTCCCTGCCAAACCAGTCAGAAATAACTTCCTGACTAACTGTTAAATCAAGTTACTGCTGACGCGGGAGTTGCGGGTTGGCTGCCGGTGTCTTGTTGCGGGGCCCCCTGCTGGATCTCGGCCGCGCGGCGAATGGCCGGTGCTGTTCGTGACGTGGCTGATTTGGCGGGGGATTTCTGCGATGGGACGCCGATGGCTGATGTGCGATTTTGCGTTGGCGGCGGCATGATTCCCTGCCAAACCAGATCACACGCCGATGCTGCGCCGCGGTGCGGTGGCTGCTGCGCTGCGGTGCAGTGTCCGCTGCGCTGCGGTGCGGCATGTTAAATTATGTTAAAATCACGCTGCTGCCGACGTGGGGCTGCTTGTTGGCTGCCGGTGTCTTGTTACGGGGGCCCCCTGCTGGATCTCGGCCGCGCGGCGAAATTCGTTGCGTGGCTGATTTGGCGGGGGATTTCTGCGATGGGACGCCGATGGTAGATGTGCGGTCTTGCGTTGGCGGCGGCATGATTCCCTGCCAAATCAGTCGCGCAACGAAAGGTTCCATTGGAATTCGTTGTTCATTCCTTAACGTAATGCTCCTCCCAACCCTCCTCTCCCCTCTACTCCGCTCTTGCCAAAGCCGAGTAGTTGAACACCCGCCCCTGATAACATATGCCGATGCTGCGCTGCGGTGTGGTGGCCGCTGCGCTGCGGTGCGGTGCTCACTCCACTGCGCTGCGGTGTGGTGTCCGCTGCGCTGCGGTGCAGTATATTAAATCATGTTGCTGCCGACGTGGGGTTGCGCGTTGGCTGCCGGTGTCTTGTTGCGGGGGCCCCCTGCTGGATCTCGGCCCCGCGGCGAGGGTTTCTGGCCGTGGCTCTTCGTGGCGTGGCTGATTTGGCGGGGGATTTCTGCGATGGGACGCCGATGGCTGATGTGCGATTTTGCGTTGGCGGCGGCATGATTCCCTGCCAAACCAGATCACTCGCCGATGCTGCGCCGCGGTGCGGTGGCTGCTGCGCTGCGGTGCAGTGTCCACTGCGCTGCGGTGCAGTATCCACACTGTCAAACCTTTTTTACACTGTTAGGTGATAGTTATCTTGTATCGATAGGTCCCCTCTTAGATTATTTCTACCAAACACGTTTAGCTAAACAAATATAACAGGGGTTTTTTGCCTTGCGCATTTTTGGCCCACCGCGCAGGTTTTTCCCCTTTGCCTTAGACGCTGTTTTTTTTTTATTATTTAGGACTTTTCGCCCAGCTAAACACACCCCACAACCAGGTCTCGCCGAGGCGCCGGAGCTAGGGAGACTGGCAACAGTCTCCCGCTGTTGCAATGACGGCACCCCACGGCTCCATCAACTCTGACACTGTACAAGTATTCTGTTCTGTGTGTGTATGAAATATATTGTGTATGTATGTGTCTCGTGTTTTATTTTAACTTTGACTTTGAACGAAATACTTAACGTAAGATAGACTTTAGATTTACTGTGAAGAATTCACTTAACGTAAAATAGCTACCCTATTCCCTTTTTTGCTCGGGTTCCCATAAACCGACTAACGTAACTCTTTGCCTGGCAAATTGCCAGAAGTACTTTCCCCAAACCCGGGATATGGCTATAGGCCGGTCCGGGTAAAAAAAAACAAAAAAAAACAAAACGCCAAATTCGAACATTGAAAAATAGCGCGCACAAAAAAAAAGAAAAAAAAAGAAAAAAAAGACTGATCAAAATGGTATAGTTATCCGAAGATTACGGGTTCCAAGCCCAGACGGGCGGATTTCGCCGTATCAGACTTTTCTCTAATAAAAGATGAGGCGAAGCACAAACGGATGTAATTTCCCATGAAAAACTTTCATACAAAACGTCAACAATCGTTGTTCCGCTGCGCACAAAGCTTAATTGAATAGGTATGTATCAATATATGAGCATGGTAAATACCTGTTGTGTGTACGGCAGAGCTCGGTTAGATTCCAGCAATCATACGAATATGTAGGTATGCATCGTAAGCGAGTCGAAGCGACTCCACAGATGATTTGCAGTTTGCACGCTGGCTAAACCGCGGGCTTCAATTTGTTCCTTCACAGGCAACCTCTTGCCTCTCCGCAGCTCATTGAATGGATATTAGGGAAACACAGATCACTTTTAAATTCCCCAGCTTCCTCTCACTTGTGACTTGAACTCCTAACATTCATGAAATCAAGTTGAAGCCGCTTGAAACACAAGTTGAAACCGCTTGACACTGCCACAACGGAACCAACCGCCCGACACACGCAAAGATGGCCATCGGAATGTTTTGTTTACATTACACAACGGCGAGTTCAGAAGCTCAGCTTTCTTTTCAAACGCAGGGTGGCAGGAGTAGTTTAAATACGGCAAGTAGCTTCTTTGCAAATATTCGTCTGAAACACAGCCACAAATCACTTGAATGGTGGCATGATGAGCACAGCAAACTTCAAAAGTGCAAAAACTTTCAACTGATCAAACATTTTCTCGTTTTTATCCTTTCTCATTTTTTCGTTTTTGCGTGTTGATTAGACGTTTTCTGGGTACACTTTTGCACTTTCCCGTTTCGATTTTGAGGTTTACCGTACCGATTACGCACTTTTTCATGTATTCACTTTCTCATTTCGTTCAGTGGAGCCTACACTGTATACATATTAACACGTAGTAAACATTTTTATGAATGTGAGAAAACGCAAAGTCGACCTGATAAAACGTAAAAGTGAAGCGATAAATTGCAAAAGCGCGCAGTGGAGCCCGGCAGTAAGATTGCGACTATTATCGCACAAAGTGCTCTCAAAGGTATACTACATATCCCACATAAACAAAAGTGAAATTGTAAGCAAAGGTCAAGGTCAGGTCACACAAGGTCTACGAAAGCCATGCGACACATGTTGTATGGGTTATTTTACACGTATAATTCGAATAGTAGCAGTCATTTTCACAATCTGACACCATATAAGGTCAAGGTCAGGTCAAATAAGGTCAAAATGTGAAATTGATAAATATAAATACACAAGGCATGTGTCTAGACGAGTTTCGTCTCAGAAATACAATGTTAGCATGTGTTTGTCTGCATCTGGTCACTAAAAGCCAAAAAACGCAATTTCAAAATGACAGTCATGAGTTACTCATACTTAGGGAGCGATAAGTCAGTCAAAAATAAAGATATTGGTTTTAAATTTGGTTTGGGTATTGTCTACATGTGGTTTCTCAACATATCTTCCGGTTTTTTGAAAATATTTGAAAATTTAGATTTTGAGGGCATTTTTTTCAACAAAAACAAAATTGGGGTTAAAAACCAATAGTTTCACAAATCCGAGATAGCCAGTTGGTAGACCTTGCAATTTTCTATCTTTTGGCGTTTTTCGATTGCATTTTGCTTTAAATATGGGATTTCTACGTGCTGGCAAAGTTTAGCTGATTTTTGTGTCAAACTCGTGTGTAGTGACGTCACTAAATTCGCTATATTTCGGAAAAATTGACACAATTTCTTTATCTTCGCACAGAAGACATATCATTGATGTAGGCAAAGGTACCTGATGTTTCACGTTGATAGCGCTATTAGTTTCTGAGCTATTGCGAAAATCCGCCAGGGGGCGGGCGGCGAAACACGCCCCCCAGCCAATGGCGGGTTAAACATGCAAAACTATTAATAAATATATATCCAACCGAGCTAGTCGTCGCTTTCTCTGGCGTGATGAAATTGCCCAATGCTGCAATGAATAGCACACCTCCGGCAACCATGGAACGTGTCGGCATATCGTATTCCCGGCGCAAAATTAAGCTCGGGTACCACCTATAAACCGATCCATGCAACTTAAGCCACCTAAAACGACTGAGATCCCGAACACCGAAGCAATTCAATGGTCCGCGACAGCGCTGCCATCTATGGGCAGCAATGCAAAGTATGCCAGATTAGTCGCGGTTTTGGTCCTCAGTGGCCAAACCATTGCATCGATTGAAGTGAAACATGGCATGTGCAGATGTCACCGATCAGTCTGCACACAGTGTGACATATAGCGCGACCAATATCACCTGTAGCAGTGTAGCGGATACATAGGACAATTTTTCTAAACAAAAGCATTGACCACTTTGGTGTCGACGCGCCCGCGATTTTTTGTTGAAATTGTGGTAAAATTTGGTTCCACCTTACTCACTTTTCCCCATCAACTGATGCCCATAAATGGAGTATTCGACACAAATGGTGCTAAATGGGTCACCCTAATGGTTACATGTGGATGTTTTTGCATTGTTTGTAAATTGCAACATTCATAAAACTGTGAGAAAATGACAAAGTACAGTGTTTGTTATATTTCAAGTTACAAATTGGCTGGTGCTTTTTTGTACCATTTATCAGTGTTAATTTGTTTACAAAAAATAATGTTCATGTCTATTAGTGTTAACACTTTAGCAAACATTAACATTCATCATATTTTCATGCTTGCATATGTCCAAACGACTCAGGTACAATCAGTGAGTACCAGCTGAAGTAAATGTTTTGTTTTGCCCTGTATTCCAGTAAATGTCAAAGAGTGTGTTTTTATAAAGGAATGAGAGTTGTGGAAATATTCCTGCAATAAATGCCACTCAGTTTTGGTTGCATATCCTTTTTAGTTAGAGAGCATGTTATATTTGACTGAGCTATACCTTGATGGGTGAAGATTATATATATATATATATATATATATATATATATATATATATATATATATATATATATATATATATATATATATATATATATATATATATATATATATATATATATATATATATATATATATATATATATATATATATATATATATATATATATATATATATATATATATATATATATATATATATATATATATATATATATATATATATATATATATATATATATATATATATATATATATATATATATATATTCTATCAGTCTCTTTTGTTGGTCTCTAGTTATAATTTAGTTAGGAATTGTTCTGTGTGCTTGCTTGGCTTGCCTGTATTTTCTGCTTAAGCATCACTTTTAGTGCACACTTACATATATCCATATTCATTACATATTCAGACATTTACATATCATATATCATATCATATTACATATCACGTGTCTTGCCTATAATCTTGCTTGTATATCTGCTACCATACCATGTTTGCTATTGGAGCTAGCTGATGTACATATCTTCCAGACATGTGCCGTGTCCAAAAATAGGATCCAAGATCCACAAGATCCCACAACAAAATGTATCCAAAAGATCCAGGATCCACAAGATCTACCGACACAATGATCTTGTAAGATCTAGGATCCGCCGGATCCCTCTTGCGATCATATCCCTCGGATTGGATCCCGGATCCATTCCGAGCATCCATTATCAGATCCATTATCTGTGGATAGAAAGATACGATTTGTTGATTGATTTGTATTGCTTGCGGAGTTACTTGACAATTCACAATACTGAATAAATTGTAAACGAAAGTATGAATTCCAAACAAACTATACAGTCACAAACTGTAAGTTTCTTATTTTTATGACATGTTAATCCATGCTCTTCTATCTTATATTTCTTCATACCACTGAAACTCCTTGGAAGGACAATGAATGCAAAGCAATATAAGATACAATGGAACAAAACTGGCACTCTAATTGCCCTAATGTAAAGGTATGCTTAGTGGGTTTGGTGGTGTGTCCAAGATCATCATTAAGGATCTGAGAGATCCCACAACTTTCATTGAAAATATCCATGATCCTGAATATCCCAAGAAAACTCCACAAAAAGATCCAGGATCCACAGGATCTGGCAACAACATTCCTTAGAAGCTCCAGGATCCGCAGGATCCAGCGACAACTTTTCTGAAAAAGATCCAGGATCCGCAGGATCTCTTGACAAAATGAAAAAAATCCAGAATCCAACAAGATCCCAGATCTTGGATCCTGGGGATTCTGGGTCCTGGATCTTTGTTGGATCTTGGTACATGTCTGATATCTTCTGCTACTAGAACTAGCTCAGTTTTGGCGCATGCGCACCTGCCAAGCTGCTAAGACTAGCTGGACACGCCCAGTGTTTGTGTTTGCCATTCCACCCATTATATGTCATGTCATGTCATTGCACGCCATTGTCTATTGTCATTGTCTATTGTATATGGCATTGCACGTCTTCTCATTATGCCCTGACCCTGATTATCAGTGAAATGGTGCAGCTGCCATTGTGTAGCAGTAGTTTCTGCGCCGTGCTGCCCGAATCTGTTTGTTCTCTGGTAATGGTGACTCTTTGGCGAAGACCAGCCGGATTTTGTGTAGAGTCTTTGTTACCACGTAGCGTGTAGAGTGACCTGTAGACAATACTGATAGACATCGCAGATCTCTCGCGTTATGTTCGTCTGCCTGCTGAGCTGTCAGCGTGGGGCAGATACTGCAGTGGTTGTGTCGTGCTGTCCGCACCGCCTGCTGCTGGCTTCTTAAGTTGAGTTGGCCTGTGGCAGTCGGCCGCAGTCGGGCGTGGTGGTTGGTACGCCAGGCGCCGCCTGAACAAAAACTAAATATATATTAGAGACTCTTGGTATACAATTGTACATCCCACCTTTATTTACAATGCCACTTCTGTGCTAACGATGGCTGCTGCTGCTGTTTTTGACGAGCAGCATTGCAATTATCCATGATACTTGAACACCAGTAAGGAGTACCATCGCGACGGGCACGTAATAGCCGGGCACGTAATATTCGGGTTTGATACAAGGGGAGCAGTACTGCGTGTCGCATCGTGTACAAGGTACGAGAGAGTGGATAGGCACGTCTAAATAAATTGGCAATTATCACATTATAGGTGGATGGCTCTATTGCGAGATTAGTAGGTAATACTAAGCGTGCTGTTAAGGTGCAACAGCATATGATTCACACTGTTTCTATGGCAGACGGACTCCTTTGTCTGCCTGCTGTCCATCTGTCATCCAATTATCTTGTGCCATAATTGACCATTTGTGCGTATACTGTAAGTGGCGCGTATGTGGGCCTGTGTGTTACCGTATTGTACGGTGCTTCTCAGGTGCGGCCCATCTCCAAGCCGGAGGGTAACCTGACCTGTACCCTGATCCCCGGCGACGGCGTGGGGCCGGAGCTCTGCAATGTCATCTCGGAGGTGTTTAAGGTAGGCTGCCGAACCGTCCGACCGGCCGGCCGCACAGTGTCCACTAGGGTGTCCCCCCCCCCCAGACATTTTCCCGTCGGTGCCAGCTTACCAATTGACACCACATTCTCTTCTAGGTCAACAACAAGTATGCCAAATTTCATTGCGATCCTTTGAGTTTTGGTCCCCCACCCCCTGTCACCAAAAGTCAGTGACCTCTCACACATAAGGTACAAAATCAAAACGTCTTACAAACCTGCGCAATGTCCACGCCCCGGGGCATCATATCACCATCACTGGCACTGGTGGCGTCTTGGTCTCAGTCACTACAGCCATCGCAGGGCTCACAATACGATGGGCGTGCTATATCCGCGTAATTGTGGCGTCCTAAATCACCACTACACCATCACAGCCCATACGACTGGGATGCGCAGATTGTCGTGTGTCTTAACCCATCGCCAGTAAATCACCACCACACCACCACACCATCACTGTCCATATGACTGGGATGCGCAGATTGTCGTGTGGCTTAACCCATCGCCAGTAAATCACCACCACACCACCACACCATCACTGTCCATATGACTGGGATGTGCAGATTGTCGTGTGGCTTAACCCATCGCCAGTAAATCACCACCACACCACCACACCATCACTGTCCATATGACTGGGATGTGCAGATTGTCGTGTGGCTTAACCCATCGCCAGTAAATCACCACCACACCACCACACCATCACTGTCCATATGACTGGGATGCGCAGATTGTCGTGTGGCTTAACCCATCGCCAGTAAATCACCACCACACCACCACACCATCACTGTCCATATGACTGGGATGCGCAGATTGTCGTGTGGCTTAACCCATCGCCAGTAAATCACCACCACACCACCACACCATCACTGTCCATATGACTGGGATGCGCAGATTGTCGTGTGGGTTAACCCATCGCCAGTAAATCACCACCACACCACCACACCATCACTGTCCATATGACTGGGATGCGCAGATTGTCGTGTGGCTTAACCCATCGCCAGTAAATCACCACCACACCACCACACCATCACTGTCCATATGACTGGGATGCGCAGATTGTCGTGTGGGTTAACCCATCGCCAGTAAATCACCACCACACCACCACACCATCACTGTCCATATGACTGGGATGCGCAGATTGTCGTGTGGCTTAACCCATCGCCAGTAAATCACCACCACACCACCACACCATCACTGTCCATATGACTGGGATGCGCAGATTGTCGTGTGCTTAACCCATCGCCAGTAAATCACCACCACACCACCACACCATCACTGTCCATATGACTGGGATGCGCAGATTGTCGTGTGGCTTAACCCATCGCCAGTAAATCACCACCACACCACCACACCATCACTGTCCATATGACTGGGATGTGCAGATTGTCGTGTGGCTTAACTCATCGCCAGTAAATCACCACCACACCACCACACCATCACTGTCCATATGACTGGGATGTGCAGATTGTCGTGTGGCTTAACCCATCGCCAGTAAATCACCACCACACCACCACACCATCACTGTCCATATGACTGGGATGTGCAGATTGTCGTGTGGCTTAACCCATCGCCAGTAAATCACCACCACACCACCACACCATCACTGTCCATATGACTGGGATGTGCAGATTGTCGTGTGGCTTAACCCATCGCCAGTAAATCACCACCACACCACCACACCATCACTGTCCATATGACTGGGATGTGCAGATTGTCGTGTGGCTTAACTCATCGCCAGTAAATCACCACCACACCACCACACCATCACTGTCCATATGACTGGGATGTGCAGATTGTCGTGTAGCTTAACCCGCGCACTGCAGGGGCCTTGCGCCCAATACGAACTGCAGGGGGGGGGGGGGGTTGATTTCCGCCCCCCCCCCCCCTGAGATCTCGAAAACTACGCTACGTAGCGAGAAGCGGAAAAGGGCATTTGTTAGCTTGATACATGTTCTATCGAAAGTATTTCAGTGTTCTTTTAGGTCAGGTAAAAATTGAGGTCACTAGAGGTCATCAAAGGTCACTTTTTCCAGTTTTTTCTCTCCTGTTTTAGGACATCGCTCCAGAAATTCCCATATATCTCAGAAACGATGCTAGTTAAAAACAAACGGAAAAAGCAAACGCCAGCCAGTGAAATTTGCAATCGCTAAGGTGTCCTCAGATTTGATCTCAGGTCAATATTTGAGGCTCCAGAGGTCAAAAAGAAGAAAAAATGTTTGTTTTGCTAAATCGTTTTTGCTATTAACTTTGTACTTAATAAAGATAACGGAAAACTGTTTACGCCATTGTGTTTATCTTGTCAAGGCGCTTCGAATGATATACATGGTGACCTTGTTAAGTCAACTTACCAATTTGACCTCAGGTCAAGGTCAAGTGGTGACCCAAGTAGGGCATGCTGCATATGGGAAGACGTATCTCGACGAGACAAACACATTGATGTCTGTTTTACTTCTCTATCTTCATTATGTCGGGAGTTATTGACAAAACAAAAGTGATGGTGACCTCGCATGACCTCAAATGACCCAATAGGGGTCACTGAACAAAAATTACACTTGGATCATCAAGAATATCCTATAATAACATGATCCAGAAGTAATTGGACTAATATGCATATCCTTGAAATAGGAAGCATTTGTATATTTCCCCATTGACTTAGTATGGGGAGGTTACGAAATTGACCTGACCTTAAGTCACCGATATCAAAAGTCCGAGATATACGAATTATAAGTACTTATGCCCTCATGACATCCTGTAAGTTTCAACCTGATCGGTGAAAAACTCTGGCTTTGGCACAACTGCAAACATTTTTGGAGGTGGGGTCACTTGACCTGGTCTGGTGACCTGACCTCAGATGACCCGAGGTTATTTTTTCCTCCAAAGTGTGCGCAATTGAAGTCCGAACAGGTGTGCCAAAACCCGGCAGCGCTGCGCGCCGCCGTTTTTTTCTCGCTATCTTTGAAAAACCTGAGGGGGGGGGGAATCAACCCCCCCCCTGCAGTGCGCGGGCTAACTGATGGCCAGTAAATACGCGGAGTAGTTGACATCAGCACCTTAAGTTGGACAGGTTTCACGGTTGTCGGCGGCCGCGCAGCTGTGTGGGAAGTGGCATGAGCACCACATAGCCAGCAGGCACCGTAGTCAGTCGCCCTGTACCAGCCCAGTCATGCCGCCGGTCCGCTGCCCCAGGCGGCGGGCGTGCCGGTCGACTTCGAGACCTACTTCCTGTCGGAGGTGCACTACTCCCTGTCGTCGCCGCTGTCGGACGTCACCAACTCGATCCGTCGGAACGGCTCCTGTCTGAAGGGCATCCTGCAGAGCCCCGACTACTCAAACACCGCCGAGCTCAAGACGCTCAACATGAAGCTCAGGTGAGCACGGCCGCCATCACCGGCAATCAAACGTGCTATTTTTACAGTTATGTATGTGTAATGCTGATCATCCGTTGTTGTGAAGTGTGGTTAAAATAACCAGATGGCTATACAACGATAGCCATCTGGGGTGGGGGTGGTGCCGGTCGTGCGGGGTGCTGCCTGAATCTGCCTCTTCTCTGATAATGGTGGCACAGAACACTGTAAACCATATCGTATTATAGCCATCTGGTTATTTTCACCACACGACTTCACAACACGACAGCTGTCTGCATCTGCCACGGATCCAGTCACTCATTTATTCCACTTCTCTGAATTCACTGGCGCCGTTCCGGCTGTCCATAGTGACTGTGGTGGCACACACCGACTAACAGAGAGCGGAGACATTTGTATTAATGTTTTTTTGTGTGCAAAATTATATAATTTTTTAAAAACAATTTTACATTTGTAATAGTTTAAACATATTGTATGAAGGTTGAAATAGCTTCGAAGGCAAAGTTTGCGAGCAGTTAATATTCGGGTTTGATACAAGGGGAGCAGTGGATGAATGCATACTGTTGTTGTTACGTATTGGAGATATATTGCTATTGTTTGGAGATCAGCAGCAAAAAGTACCTGTTCTTGTAATGGCTGGTTTTACGACCCCGAAGGGCAATTAATTTCCTCCCGTTGTGCCAATGGGATGAGTTGCTCGATTCAGCCTACTCACCATACAGTGTTCACCTGTTGCTTGTGAACGCTGATGCAGACAGCAAGAGATGCTTGTTGTGGTTCTAGCTGGATCTGCTGACGTTTGTTTCACCTTGATAGGCGACTACTTTGGTTAATATTACACTAAACTAGGCATACGAATAAGCAATGCTACCTAGATTCCTTAGTCTGGTTAGTATTTCACTACACTAAGCATAGGGTTTAACCAGGGTCCTAAAATTTCTTTGAAGCCAGGGTGCAGAGTGGAAAATTGGGCCTAAAAATAACCATAAAGAGTGCAAAATGCAGCCTAAAGAAGAGTTCACCCGTCAAAATCAGCTATTACAAATGGCAATACCTTCCTAACCTGTTTTGTTTTTCTCTTCTCATCCACAGGTTAACATTAGCAGGAGTAATATCAGTGTTAGGGTTATAGTTATCCAATACATCTTTATTTAGGGAGTGGAAAACTGGGGGAAAGGGGCAAAAATATTACCCACAGGGTGTCATTCTCCACCCAAATTTTGCAATCCTAGAACACTGGGTTTAACAATGCTGCCTGATGTTTGTATATTACTCATTTCACACGCTTGTTATTTTTTACTTGTGTTTACATCGTGGAGCTTATCACTTCTCCGTTGTAAGGAGCATCGCTGTGTTTGATGGAGTGTTTTGTTGGCGACAGGGATGCACTGGACCTGTACGCGAACGTGGTGCACGTCAAGAGCATCCCGGGCATCCCCACGCGGCACAAGAACATCGACTTCGTGGTGATCCGCGAGCAGACCGAGGGCGAATACTCGGCACTAGAGCACGAGAGTGTCAAGGTCAGTGCGATTTACCGCTGGGTAGGGTAGACAGTGGCAAACATGCGAGGTTGTTACGCACCAGGGCGGGTCCACTGTGACGCACCTTTCCAATCCGCAGTGAGTCTGCTCAATCTGGATAAAAGAAACCCTCGTCACTGTCGGGCCGCGGGATTCAATACCACCGTGCCT
Organism: Chirona hameri; assembly: GCA_036785665.1. Classification (NCBI taxonomy): domain Eukaryota; kingdom Metazoa; phylum Arthropoda; class Thecostraca; order Balanomorpha; family Balanidae; genus Chirona; species Chirona hameri. The sequence continues at coordinate 18,335 of JAXIVJ010003955.1, read as the reverse complement.
GCGTCAGCGCCGCTGTCCAGCCACTTGAGTTAGCCACCCTGCAGTTTGTCGGAGCAGCGGACCGCCGTGGGCCCGTGCTCCCCGTCTCAGTGGTCCACAGGAAACACTCGGCGCCGGCCGTCCGGTCGTAATTGGACGCCTGTTTTTGTCCGCTGGTTTGTGGCTCCCGACGCCTGATTGCGCGCTGTACTGTCAGCGGCGTGGAGGACGCGGCCTGACTCGCTGAGAGCGTCCCCCGTCCCCGGGGACCCGTCAGTGGGGTGTGCCGGCCCCGGGGACCCGTCAGTGGGGTGTGCCTGCCTGAGGGACCCGTCAGTGGGGTGTGCCTGCTCGGGGGCGTCAGTGGGGTGTGCCGGCTCCGGAGACCCGTCAATGGGGTGTACCGGCCCCGGGGACCCGTCAGTGGGGTGTGCCGGTCCCGGGGACCCGTCAGTGGGGTGTGCCGGATCGGGGGCGGCAGTGAGGTGTGCCGGCCTGAGGGACCCGTCAGTGGGGTGTGCCTGCCCCGGGGACCCGTCAGTGGAGTGTGCCGGCCCCGGGGACTCACCAGTGGGGTGTGCCTGCTCGGGGGCGGCAGTGGGGTGTGCCTGCCCCGGGGACCCGTCAGTGTGGTGTGCCGGCCCCGGGGACTCACCAGTGAGGTGTGCCTGCTCGGGGGCGGCAGTGGGGTGTGCCTGCCCCGGGCACCCGTCAGTGGGGTGTGCCGGCCTGAGGGACCCGTCAGTGGGGTGTGCCGGCTCGGGGGCGGCAGTGAGGTGTGCCTGCCCCGGGGACCCGTCAGTGGGGTGTGCCGGCCCGGGGACCCGTCAGTGGGGTGTGCCGGCCCGGGGACCCGTCAGTGGGGTGTGCCGGGCCGGGGACTCACCAGTGGGGTGTACCGGCCCCGGGGACCCGTCAGTGGGGTGTGCCGGATCGGGGGCGGCAGTGAGGTGTGCCTGCCCCGGGGACTCACCAGTGTGGTGTGCCGGCCCGGGGACTCACCAGTGGGGTGTGCCGGCCCGGGGACTCACCAGTGGGGTGTGCCGGCCTGAGAGAGCGTCACTGTGTACCGCCTGCCTGTTAACCGTCCCCGCCGCGCCGCACAGGGTGTAGTCGAGTCTCTGAAGATTACAACAGCCGAGAAGAGTCGGCGGATCGCCAAGTTTGCGTTCGACTACGCCACCAAGTTCGGCCGGAAGCGGGTCACGGCCGTCCACAAGGCCAACATCATGAAGCTGGGAGACGGCCTGTTCCTCCGCAAATGCGAGGAGGTGAGTCTGGCTATCTCGGCAATGTACACTACAGTGGTTCTCAGTGTCTCTGGGGTGTTTACCACTTTTGATGATCAGAATGATTCGTTACCCCCTCCCCATCGTGCAGACCGCAGTTATCGGCTTCAAGCTATGCGGTACAGCGGAACTACAGGCGTTTACTACTAGTGCCATCTAGGAACAGGAATATAAATCGACATTTGCTGAATACATACACTGTAACAAAAGCTGAACATCACTTAGCATTATTTTGTATGCGTTTTGCGGTAATGTGGTGATAGTGAAACAGAAACTGGGATATAATTATGTGCATTGTCCGCCATCATAAAACGAGTCGCCTCGCATTGTTCACTTAGCTGCCCAATCGCCGTTACCCCGGGCCGAAGGCTCCGTTACCCCTAGCGGGGTATTACACCCTATTTGAGAAACACTGATTTACAGCATCCTAAATTTAACCCTTCGTCAGCCATGCCCAGCCGTTTACACTGAGCTCGTCGATAAACTAGGCAATATGTACAGGTCCAGAAACTCGCCATTTTTTTTTTGCGTCCTGTGCCAGACCATTTAGGGCTTTCATTTGTAAACTTAAACCATTTACTATTACTAATAGTGGTTTTCTTGGGGGGGGGGGGGGGGCGGATAAATCAGGTGCTTCATGAGCAATGCGACAATATCGACGGAAAGGGGGTTGAGTGGCGCGCGAGGCACGAAGGACGAGGTTGCTATGCTGGCTGTATCTATTCGTGACTTACTAGCTGGAAATCGCGGAAAACGTCGCGGAAATTCACGGCCGAGTGGCTCAATGTGCGGCCGCCTTTAGGGTTAGCATGCCACATTGCACTTAGTCCAGTTGTCCCCATTCTTGATATACGTCTTCTAAAGATGTCCGCGGCTCGAAGCATACATTTTCCACGGACAAATTGTGTGTCAGAGCTCTGCCGGGGACAAATTGTGTGTCAGAGCTCTGCCGGTCTTCGGGGAATAGTATGTGCGTTGAGCAGAATGACTTTAAATTGAGCGTAAAAGCGGACACTACAGCCGCATTTTAACGGTGGCGGGTTCTGAATTTTCCGGCAACGTGCCGCCACTGTCACCAAAACGAGGGTTCTACAGCTATACAACGTACCGTGCCCCTGCTGTAAGCACCCCTCCCCTCCGCTCCCCTCACCCCTGCCGTAGGGTTCCCATCCACGCACCGTCTAACCTGTGGTTCCGCCACCAGGTGTCTGAGCTGTACCCGGAGATCGAGTTCAGCAACATGATCGTGGACAACTGCACGATGCAGATGGTGTCCAACCCGCACCAGTTCGACGTGCTCGTGCTGCCCAACCTCTACGGCAACATCATAGACAACCTGGCCTGCGGCCTGGTGGGCGGCGCCGGCGTCGTCGCCGGAGCCAGCTACAGCTCCGACGCGGTTGTCTTCGAGCCGGTGAGTGGGGGCGGAGGGAGGGTGGGGGCAGAGGGGGCTGGAAGGGGAGGAGGGAGGTCGGGTCGACAGGAACATGGGAGAATTGCACGTCAGCAGTCAGTCGAACCCATCGACTCAATGAACCGGCAGCGCAGGCCCGGCGCTAGACAGCTTGGCCTGAGTCAGGCTTAGCTGCAGCTCATCGACTTGAGTGTTTAGCAGAGCCTTCTAAGTCGTCCGGGAAGTTGTTAAAGTCAGAAGTGGTTCTGGAACGATCTGCTGGGGTCGTGGAGCGCGACACTCCGTCGGGACTATTGGTGGGTCATGGTGTGATGCACCAGTGAGCGGCTGTCATCTCGCTGGCAAACTTCTGACTACTGCCTTGGTCGGCCGCGGGTCGGCGCTCAGCAGCGACGTTCGAGGCGGTCGGCGGCAGCGGTGGCGGCGGAGACCGGCCAGTTTCAGCCGCGCCGGCGATATCGCTCCATACATACTGCCAGTCTAGAAATGGCTAACGGGCTGCCGTTGAAAAGGCGCACTGCCGGTCACGCTGAAAGCCGGCGATTTTTCCAGCAGCGAAGCCGGGTTCTGGAGCCGCCTCTACTCTAAAAGCTGCCAACTGGGTACTACCGGGATGTGTTATGTTTGAAAAGGCATTAAGAGATTGGATGAAATCTGTGCGCTGCTTGGATTATACCATTTGCTTAAGTCCCTCGTTGTAACTTAGTGTTCGGCAGCTGGAAAAGTCGGTGTATGGGTTTTGCCGGTTTGGCTGAGCCGGCGAACACGGGGTAGCACTGTACCACTGCTGCACTATCGCCGTACCACCGCCGTACCACCGTCATATCACCGCCGTACCACCGTCATACCACCGCCGTACCCCCGTCATACTACTGTCATACCACCGCCGTACCACCGCCGTACCACCGCCGTACCATCGTCATATCACCGCCGTACCACCGTCATATCACCGCCGTACCACCGTCATACCACCGTCATACCACCGCCGTACCCCCGTCATACTACTGTCATACCACCGCCGTACCACCGCCGTACCATCGTCATATAACCGCCGTACCATCGGCATATCACCGCCGTACCACCGTCATATCACCGCCGTACCACCGTCATACCACCGCCGTACCCCCGGCATACCCCCGTCATACCACCGCCGTACCCCCATCATACCACCGCCGTACCAGCGTCATATCACCGCTGTCCTGTCGTCGTATTACTATCGTATTACCCCTGTATCACAATCTGTACTGGCGGCTGATCTGCCCTCGTGCCGCGGATCGTGGCCCGGTATTGATCCAGTGTACGGTTTCTGAGACCGGCGGAACGGGATGTCACCGGTCAGGACGTGACCTGTTCCCGGGTGTCAACTGTCACTGGTCAGGACGTGGCCTGTGCCGGGGTGTCACCGGTTAGAACGTGATCCGTTCCCGGGTGTCACTGGTCAGGACGTGACCTGTTTCGGATGTCACGGGTCAGGACGTGACCTGTTCCCGGGTGTCAACTGTCACTGGTCAGGACGTGGCCTGTGCCGGGGTGTCACCGGTTAGAACGTGATCCGTTCCCGGGGTGTCACGGGTCAGGACGTGATCCGTTCCGGGGTGTCACCGGTCAGGACGTGCGCCGCATATAGGCATTGGTTTCTGAATCAGCATGTTATTACGGCGGTCGCCAGCACGTTATGACGTAAGCTGTCACCCACGTAAGCTGTCGCCCACGTAAGCTGTCGCCCTCGTAAGCTGTCGCCCTCGTAAGCTGTCACCCACGTAAGCTGTCGCCCTCGTAAGCTGTCGCCCTCGTAAGCTGTCACCCTCATGGGGCTGTCACCCTCGTAAGCTGTCACCCTCATAAGCTGTCACCCACGTGAGCTGTCACCCTCGTGGGGCTGTCACCCTCGTAAGCTGTCGCCCTCGTAAGCTGTCACCCACGTAAGCTGTCACCCTCATGGGGCTGTCACCCACGTAAGCTGTCACCCTCGTGGGGCTGTCACCCTCGTAAGCTGTCGCCCTCGTGGGGCTGTCACCCTCGTAAGCTGTCGCCCTCGTGGGGCTGTCACCCTCGTAAGCTGTCGCCCTCGTGGGGCTGTCACCCTCGTAAGCTGTCGCCCTCGTGGGGCTGTCGCCCTCGTAAGCTGTCACCCTATGGGGCTGTCGCCCTCGTAAGCTGTCACCCTCGTGGGGCTGTCGCCCTCGTAAGCTGTCACCCTCGTGGGGCTGTCGCCCTCGTAAGCTGTCGCCCTCGTGGGGCTGTCACCCTCGTAAGCTGTCGCCCTCGTAAGCTGTCACCCTCATGGGGCTGTCACCCACGTAAGCTGTCACCCTCGTGGGGCTGTCACCCTCGTAAGCTGTCGCCCTCGTGGGGCTGTCACCCTCGTAAGCTGTCGCCCTCGTGGGGCTGTAACCCTCGTAAGCTGTCGCCCTCGTGGGGCTGTCGCCCTCGTAAGCTGTCACCCTCGTGGGACTGTCGCCCTCGTAAGCTGTCACCCTCGTGGGGCTGTCGCCCTCGTAAGCTGTCACCCTCGTGGGGCTGTCGCCCTCGTAAGCTGTCACCCTCGTGGGGCTGTCGCCCTCGTAAGCTGTCACCCTCGTGGGGCTGTCGCCCTCGTAAGCTGTCACCCTCGTGGGGCTGTCGCCCTCGTAAGCTGTCACCCTCGTGGGGCTGTCGCCCTCGTAAGCTGTCACCCTCATGGGGCTGTCGCCCTCGTAAGCTGTCACCCTCGTAAGCTGTCACCCTCGTAAGCTGTCGCCCTCGTAAGCTGTCACCCTCGTGGGGCTGTCGCCCTCGTAAGCTGTCACCCTCGTGGGGCTGTCGCCCTCGTAAGCTGTCACCCTCGTGGGGCTGTCGCCCTCGTAAGCTGTCGCCCTCGTAAGCTGTCACCCTCGTAAGCTGTCGCCCTCGTAAGCTGTCACCCTCATGGGGCTGTCGCCCTCGTAAGCTGTCACCCTCGTTGGGCTGTCGCCCTCGTAAGCTGTCACCCTCATGGGGCTGTCGCCCTCGTGGGGCTGTCACCCTCGTAAGCTGTCGCCCTCGTAAGCTGTCACCCTCATGGGGCTGTCGCCCTCGTAAGCTGTCACCCTCGTGGGGCTGTCGCCCTCGTAAGCTGTCACCCTCATGGGGCTGTCGCCCTCGTGGGGCTGTCACCCTCGTAAGCTGTCACCCTCGTAAGCTGTCACCCTCGTAAGCTGTCGCCCTCGTAAGCTGTCACCCTCATGGGGCTGTCACCCTCGTAAGCTGTCACCCTCGTGGGGCTGTCACCCTCATGTCACCCTCGTAAGCTGTCACCCTCGTGGGGCTGTCACCCTCGTAAGCTGTCACCCTCGTGGGGCTGTCACCCTCATGTCACCCTCGTAAGCTGTCACCCTCGTGGGGCTGTCACCCTCATGGGGCTGTCACCCTCGTAAGCTGTCACCCTCGTAAGCTGTCACCCTCGTGGGGCTGTCACCCTCATGTCACCCTCGTAAGCTGTCACCCTCGTGGGGCTGTCACCCTTATGGGGCTGTCACCCTCGTAAGCTGTCACCCTCGTAAGCTGTCACCCTCGTAAGCTGTCACCCTCGTAAGCTGTCGCCCACGTAAGGTGTCGCCCTCGTGGGGCTGTCACCCTCGTAAGCTGTCACCCTCGTGGGGCTGTCACCCTCGTAAGCTGTCACCCTCGTGGGGCTGTCACCCTCGTAAGCTGTCACCCTCGTAAGCTGTCACCCTCATGGGGCTGTCACCTTCGTAAGCTGTCACCCTCGTGGGGCTGTCACCCTCGTAAGCTGTCACCCTCGTGGGGCTGTCACCCTCGTAAGCTGTCACCCTCATGGGGCTGTCACCCTCGTAAGCTGTCACCCTCGTGGGGCTGTCACCCTCGTAAGCTGTCACCCTCGTAAGCTGTCACCCTCGTGGGGCTGTCACCCTCGTAAGCTGTCACCCTCGTAAGCTGTCACCCTCGTGGTGCTGTCACCCTCGTGGGGCTGTCGCCCTCGTGGGGCTGTCACCCTCGTGGGGCTGTCATCCTCGTGGGGCTGTCGCCCTCGTGGGGCTGTCGCCCTCGTGGGGTTGTCGCCCTCGTGGGGCTGTCACCCTCGTGGGGCTGTCGCCCTCGTGGGGCTGTCCCCCTCGTGGGGCTGTCGCCCTCATGGGGCTGTCACCCTCGTGGGGCTGTCGCCCTCGTGGGGCTGTCGCCCTCGTGGGGCTGTCACCCTCGTGGGGCTGTCGCCCTCGTGGGGCTGTCGCCCTCGTGGGGCTGTCGCCCTCGTGGGGCTGTCGCCCTCGTGGGGCTGTCACCCTCGTGGGGCTGTCGCCCTCGTAAGCTGTCACCCTCGTGGGGCTATCGCCCTCGTAAGCTGTCGCCCTCGTGGGGCTGTCGCCCTCGTGGGGCTGTCACCCTCGTGGGGCTGTCGCCCTCGTGGGGCTGTCGCCCTCGTGGGGCTGTCACCCTCGTGGGGCTGTCGCCCTCGTGGGGCTGTCGCCCTCGTGGGGCTGTCACCCCACGAGGGCTGTCGCCCTCGTGGGGCTGTCACCCTCGTGGGGCTGTCGCCCTCGTGGGGCTGTCACCCTCGTGGGGCTGTCACCCTCGTGGGGCTGTCACCCTCGTGGGGCTGTCGCCCTCGTGGGGCTGTCGCCCTCGTGGGGCTGTCACCCTCGTGGGGCTGTCGCCCTCGTGGGGCTGTCGCCCTCGTGGGGCTGTCGCCCTCGTGGGGCTGTCACCCTCGTGGGGCTGTCGCCCTCGTGGGGCTGTCACCCTCGTGGGGCTGTCGCCCTCGTGGGGCTGTCGCCCTCGTGGGGCTGTCGCCCTCGTGGGGCTGTCGCCCTCGTGGGGCTGTCGCCCTCGTGGGGCTGTCGCCCTCGTGGGGCTGTCGCCTTCGTGGGGCTGTCGCCTTCGTGGGGCTGTCACCCTCGTGGGGCTGTCGCCCTCGTGGGGCTGTTGCCCTCGTGGGGCTGTCGCCCTCGTGGTGCTGTCGCCCTCGTGGTGCTGTCGCCCTCGTGGGGCTGTCACCCTCGTGGGGCTGTCGCCCTCGTGGGGCTGTCGCCCTCGTGGGGCTGTCGCCCTCGTGGGGCTGTCACCCTCGTGGGGCTGTCACCCTCGTGGGGCTGTCACCCTCGTGGGGCTGTCACCCTCGTGGGGCTGTCACCCTCGTGGGGCTGTCACCCTCGTGGGGCTGTCACCCTCGTGGGGCTGTCACCCTCGTAGGGCTGTCACCCTCGTGGGGCTGTCGCCCTCGTGGGGCTGTCGCCCTCGTGGGGCTGTCACCCTCGTGGGGCTGTCGCCCTCGTGGGGCTGTCGCCCTCGTGGGGCTGTCGCCCTCGTGGGGCTGTCGCCCTCGTGGGGCTGTCGCCCTCGTGGGGCTGTCGCCCTCGTGGGGCTGTCGCCCTCGTGGGGCTGTCGCCCTCGTGGGGCTGTCACCCTCGTGGGGCTGTCACCCTCGTGGGGCTGTCACCCTCGTGGGGCTGTCACCCTCGTGGGGCTGTCGCCCTCGTGGGGCTGTCGCCCTCGTGGGGCTGTCGCCCTCGTGGGGCTGTCGCCCTCGTGGGGCTGTCGCCCTCGTGGGGCTGTCGCCCTCGTGGGGCTGTCGCCCTCGTGGGGCTGTCGCCCTCGTGGGGCTGTCGCCCTCGTGGGGCTGTCGCCCTCGTGGGGCTGTCACCCTCGTGGGGCTGTCACCCTCGCGGGGCTGTCACCCTCGTGGGGCTGTCACCCTCGTGGGGCTGTCGCCCTCGTGGGGCTGTCACCCTCGTGGGGCTGTCGCCCTCGTGGGGCTGTCGCCCTCGTGGGGCTGTCGCCCTCGTGGGGCTGTCGCCCTCGTGGGGCTGTCGCCCTCGTGGGGCTGTCACCCTCGTGGGGCTGTCGCCCTCGTGGGGCTGTCGCCCTCGTGGGGCTGTCGCCCTCGTGGGGCTGTCGCCCTCGTGGGGCTGTCGCCCTCGTGGGGCTGTCGCCCTCGTGGGGCTGTCGCCCTCGTGGGGCTGTCGCCCTCGTGGGGCTGTCGCCCTCGTGGGGCTGTCACCCTCGTGGGGCTGTCACCCTCGTGGGGCTGTCACCCTCGTGTCACCCTCGTAAGCTGTCACCCTCGTGGGGCTGTCACCCTCGTGGGGCTGTCACCCTCGTGGGGCTGTCACCCTCGTGGGGCTGTCACCCTCGTGTCACCCTCGTAAGCTGTCACCCTCGTGGGGCTGTCACCCTCGTGTCACCCTCGTAAGCTGTCACCCTCGTGGGGCTGTCACCCTCATGTCACCCTCGTAAGCTGTCACCCTCATGTCACCCTCGTAAGCTGTCACCCTCGTGGGGCTGTCACCCTCGTGGGGCTGTCACCCTCGTAAGCTGTCACCCTCGTAAGCTGTCACCCTCGTGGGGCTGTCACCCTCATGTCACCCTCGTAAGCTGTCACCCTCATGTCACCCTCGTGGGGCTGTCACCCTCGTAAGCTGTCACCCTCGTGGGGCTGTCACCCTCGTGGGGCTGTCACCCTCGTGGGGATGTCACCCTCGTAAGCTGTCACCCTCGTAAGCTGTCACCCTCGTGGGGCTGTCACCCTCGTAAGCTGTCACCCTCGTGGGGCTGTCACCCTCGTAAGCTGTCACCCTCGTGGGGCTGTCACCCTCGTGGGGCTGTCACCCTCGTGGGGCTGTCACCCTCGTGGGGCTGTCACCCTCGTGGGGCTGTCACCCTCGTGGGGCTGTCACCCTCGTGGGGCTGTCACCCTCGTGGGGCTGTCACCCTCGTGGGGCTGTCACCCTCGTGGGGCTGTCACCCTCGTGGGGCTGTCACCCTCGTGGGGCTGTCACCCTCGTGGGGCTGTCACCCTCGTGGGGCTGTCACCCTCGTGGGGCTGTCACCCTCGTGGGGCTGTCACCCTCGTGGGGCTGTCACCCTCGTGGGGCTGTCACCCTCGTGGGGCTGTCACCCTCGTGGGGCTGTCACCCTCGTAAGCTGTCACCCTCGTGGGGCTGTCACCCTCGTGGGGCTGTCATCCTCGTGGGGCTGTCACCCTCGTGGGGCTGTCACCCTCGTGGGGCTGTCACCCTCGTGGGGCTGTCACCCTCGTGGGGCTGTCACCCTCGTGGGGCTGTCACCCTCGTGGGGCTGTCACCCTCGTGGGGCTGTCACCCTCGTAAGCTGTCACCCTCATGTCACTCTCGTGGGGCTGTCACCCTCATGTCACCATCATGTCACCCTCATATCACCCTCGTGTCACCCTCATGCCACCCTCATGTCACCCTCATGCCACCCTCATGTCACACTCATGTCACCCTCATGTCACCCTCATGTCACCCTCATGTCACCCTCATAACAGCGGCTGGGTTTATGTTTTACGTGACGTATTTGGAGCGACGAAATGTCTGACTGTTCTTGGATCGATCCAGCCCGACCAGACCAGACCAGACCGGACCGGACCGGACCGGACCGGACCGGACCGGACCGGACCGGACCGGACCGGACCGGACCGGACCGGACCGGACCGGACCGGACCAGACCAGACCAGACCGGACCGGACCGGACCGGACCGGACCGGACCGGACCGGACCGGACCGGACCAGACCAGACCAGACCAGACCAGACCGGACCGGACCGGACCGGACCGGACCGGACCGGACCGGACCGGACCGGACCGGACCGGACCGGACCGGACCGGACTAGACTAGACTAGACTAGACTAGACCCGATCCGACGCGACCCGACCCGACCCGACCCGACCCGACCCGACCCGACCCGACCCGATCCGACGGTCGTTCATTCTGTATTGTTTAAGTAGGGCAACTCAGTTATACAGAAAGTATCAGCTTTGCTGCAGCACATTTCAGCACATTCAGCTCGAATGAAATTGCCGAGTACCGCTTTTCGTGTGTGTATATATTGTGTCATGTGTATGCTAGTCAAATGGCGCTGATGCAGCTTTTGAGAAGAAAACGCATGCGCCAGAATACGTTATCCTGCCATGTGTTGTCACCATTGATCACTATCCGTCATAATTGTCTGGACGTTTATTCATCTGCCTGACGGCTACCTAAGTAAGCTGTTGGATAACAGACTGTTCTGCGGGCCATTTCTATGATGCCCTGCCGGAGGTACAACTGTTTCAAATCCTGGGCGGTGCGAAATGATGACAACCAGACGATTTACACGGAATCCCCGTCATCAAATAAGCTATCGACTCATAGCTTACTCCACACCAACAGTCACAGGTAGCTTTGTTTAAGGTTGCGAGACCACCGGGTAAACGGTGAAATAAAACAGTGTCGGCTTTCATATCGCGCGCGTCAAAGGAGTGCAGTTTCGGGATGTGCTGTATGGTGCGATCCCACTGAGGAACCAGGTGGGTGTTATGGTTCATAACGGCTTTCCACGCCAAATGTTCCGGGTTCGGTTCCTGGCGGGTTTGCTGAATAAGGTGCAAACTGGCATCCCATTATTCCATACAGCGGGGTGAGGTGGCCACGCCGGTTAGGGCATGGCCGGTGATGGCCGGTTAGGGCATCGTTAAGACCCAATTTAAAAAGGATCGGTTCAGTTTTTTCTTTATCCGTGCTCCTGGTGAACCGACTCTTTCCAAGCTCCTCGCTGAATCCAATAATATCCGGCGGAAACAGTAGCCGACTCTTTCCACGCTCCTCGCTGAATCCAATAACATCCGGCAGAAACGGTAGCCGACTCTTTCCACGCTCCTCGCTGAATCCAATTACATCCGGTGGAAACGGTAGCCGACTATTTCCACGCTCCTCGCTGAATCCAATAACATCCGGCGGAAACGGTAGCCGACTATTTCCACGCTCCTCGCTGAATCCAATTACATCCGGCGGAAACGGTAGCCGACTCTTTCTACGCTCCTCGCTGAATCCAATTACATCCGGCGGAAACTGTAGCCGACTCTTTCCACGCTCCTCGCTGAATCCAATTACATCCGGCGGAAACGGTAAGTAGCTGTCATGCCTGGCGCGACACACTCATTCGGGCCATTGCAATCCCAGTTTGGCACGGTTTCGAGTTGGTGAGTTCCAGCTACGAGTGGCATGGTGGTGCATACGGAACTGGCTCTCCCGAGTGGTTTCGTATTAGCCTCGGTGACTTAATGGAGCCTCGGTGACCTAAAGGAGCCTGACATCGGACGGGAGACCCTCACGGTTCAGCGAGCCGCCCGACAGCGGCGCCTGTCACGGATCGAATAACGATTGTGCGTTCTCTATGAGCGTATTTTGACACATCACAAATGATCATTGATTCTCCATAAGCGTTTTTTTTTGCACATCTCGCAAATTATCTTTTAAACCTGTTCTTTGAGGCCTATTGACAAATGTGTCCGAGGTGCCCGTCTGAGCTCTTCAAAAACCATAAGGCTGCGGACTCAGCATCAATCAAGAATCTAACTGGCTTTTCTCACTAAAATATGTTAGCATTATAATAACTACATACTGTATTTACGACGAAGTTGGTTAGATCACACTGCTCATTCAGTACGGGCACGAACTAGCCTGCGGCCAAGTCCCCTATGTTTGGTTTCCGCCTCGGTAGTTCCTTATCTAGGATGTACTATATTATCTGTCCTATTGAATTTATTGGCACGGCTATGCTTTCTGAGCACGTTCGGCGAAGACTGCGACTTGTCTCCTGGATCACATCATAAATCGCCACCTCCATATGAACGCTTTCTGGTGATTGGTCGTAGCGGCTCGGCGTAAAATGGCTGCTTTGGGCCGATGGCACCGCCGCTAAGGTATTGCTGTTGCCAGCCCGGTGAGCGGCGAGGCCGAATTGTGACCAGCCGCGTGGCAATTCCTGCCTCGGTTCCATTTGGGACGCCCCGTCGCGCCTGCAGTTTACGAGAGATGATCGCCCGTTATGAGCTATGAATCAAACACATTGGAAATCGGTTTTAAAGCTTTCAGCAAACAATGTTATTGTTCATATCGTGACCCCGGTACGGAGGTTTCTCAAGTTATATCACGTGCTCGTTCGTCGGAAACGTTTCATTTCCAGGAGGACTAAGCTATTTCACACAATTTATCGTGCCCTCCAAGGTCAAAGATACCATGCCCTCTGTTCGTGCCAATAACTACTGAAAACAATGTGCACGCCTGCAAACGAATCGCTACATGGTTATAGTTGATTTGTCGGGACATCCATGTAAAGTTGACATGTCGGGATTCCATGTAAAGGGCATATTTTCGGACCGTTTTGGGCCTATTTTGGAATTGGAAGGCTAACTTTGAAAGCCAGGCCTAAACATGTCCTAGAATAACTGGCCACCCAGCAATGTGTTGCCAATGTTTTTCCCTTGGACAACTATTATAAAGTTCAGGGCAACTAACGCCACAAAGACTTCGGTTACTTATTTGCGTCCTATAGCCACTACATCGCCTCGGGGTCCATAAGACTAAATTTGGAGGACAAAAAACTGTTGGATTTTTGTCTTTGAGCCCATATAGGTATCTCACATCTCCTATATAAAGGGCAAATTCAAACCGTTCGAACGCCAGAAACTCTAAAACCCTTGGAGATGGACCCAAAACCCATACATTATCTGAATCAGCATGATGGCAGGCATGTCCGTGTAGCACTACCATTCAGATCGGACCTCTATAGGTTTCAAATACATTGTGAAAGCGTGGAATTGATATTCATTGCAATTATATTTGTATATAGTATAGCCCGAATTTCTTCATATGTTGCGCTTTTGTGACATCATTCTGCAGCTATTTTAAACTGCAGAAACAGGGGAAAATATACATTTAGAGTTTTCTATGCAAGGCCCTATAACCATTCTATGACCGTGCATTTAGAGTTTGGGGCGGTGTTTTGACTCTCAGTGTGCCCTCATCTTTATACGAGTCATGTTTCAGTTTAGTTTACCAGTATTGTATTGTATTGACGTCACGCAACCAATCCACGCGAAGCGGGGCTATTCTAGGTCGCAGGTTATAAGACGTAAAACAGTGGAATCGGGTCAGCAGACATACTAGCGCACGCGCACTCACACACATACAGTCACGCACCGAGTAAAACAACTAACAATCGCCTACATGTTTAAATCACCCCTGTGTCTGCATTATGTGCTTACGCAGCTCGGTCTTAAACTGGGGTAGGCTGAGGTCACGAATAGTAGCGGGCAGGCTGTTGAAAGCCGTCACTATCGAATACAAGAAGCGCCGCCTCCCCGCCTCTGTGCGGATCGCTGGCGTCTGTAGTTGGTCACACTGCCTGGTTTCGCGGTGGTGGACATCACGTCTGGATAAAAGATGACTATGAAGCGACTCGGGCTGAGATGTCACTAAAATGCGTTTCAACAGGGTCATAGAATGGTAAAGATACATGTTGCCCGCCGTCAGCCACTCCAGTTGTCTTAAAACGTCACTGATGTGATCAAACTTCCTACGGCCAGAGATCACACGTGCCCCGAAGTTGAGCAGCTTCTGCAGGCGCGCCGTCTGACCGGCGTTATATGCACCGTATACACAAATGCAGTAACGGACTAGCGAGGTGACAAGACCCTGGACTAGTGTGGTGAGGGTTGCCTGAAGTAGACTGTGCCTACAGTGGCTGAGGCCGATCAGCAGGCCAGTACACCGCTTCACAACGTCATCTACATGGGTCGAGAACGTCATGGCCTGGTCAAAAACTACACCCAGGTTCCGGACAGTGGGGGAACCGGCAACCGTGGCACCCATGAATTTGACGCTGATGGGAGGGAGCCGCTGCAGTTTTTGACGTGAGCCGAGAACAATGAGCTGCGTTTTTTAGCGTTAAGTTTCATGCCGTTTTTGCCGAACCAATGAGCCAAAAGGGTGAGGTTGTGTTCCATGAGCCGGGTAAGGGTGCCAAGGTCGCCAGTCCCACCAGAGACCATCACCTGGGTGTCATTGGCATACTGCACTATCTCAGCGCCGTCTGTAAACATTGGTAGGTCGTTGGCATAAATAGAGAATAGCAGAGGGCCTAGCGCTGACCCTTGGTAGGTGCCGATAGGGTTCAGAAGTGAATCAGACGTGGTAATACTGCCGGTGGTGTCTCTGACTAGAACTTTTTGATAGTGGTTCATGAGGTAGCTCTTAAACCACCGAGTATCAACACCGTATAGTGCCAGCTTACGGAGAAGGGAGTCATGAGGGATGACGTCAAAACACTTGGAACAATCTAAAAGGCATAACAGAGTGACGTCACTGCGGTCCATGGCCGAAAATACTTGGTCCGTGACAGTTCAAAGCGCGGTGTCGGTGGAGTGGCCGGATCTAAACCCATGTTGATTGGATGAGAATAGATGATGGGTGGTGAAGTAGTGGAACAGCTGCTCGTACACGACGCGCTCCGTGATTTTGGCGATGGTTGGGAGGATGGAGATAGGCCGGTAATTGGAGACTTCGGTGGATTTCGGCGACTTTTGGATTGGGTGGACAATGGTCAGCTTCCAGGAGTCCTGGACGTGGTGGGACATGAGGCTGCTATTGACAATACCGCAGTAATTGTTACCAAGGGGCCATGAAGGATGTGGAAAAGAATAAGAAAAAATGGTAGAGGTGTCAACTTCTTTCCATGCACAGCCTGAAATATGTGAGTATGTTGCCCTATGTTTCTTACTGATCTTACTGAATTTATATTTGATTTCATTGGTAACATTCATTTTGCAGCCATTTTAAACTGTGATAATGTAGGCAAACACCCAAACTCTGGTCATGATCAGATGGATTGTCATGCTATTGGTGGTGTATACAACACATGGAGTAAGTAAAATGTGAATATTCGGACACGTCCTAACCTCAGACTTCATGCTATCAGAATGAAGACAATACCAACACATGGTGCTTTAGTGTGTCAGTATTGATTACCTTCTGATAGCACGAAAGCCAATGTTCTTATCCGAGCTTTGGGTTAGAGTGGGACATATGACCAATGCAGTTGATAGTTGGTACTTGGTACAACTATAAGCCCCCATTGTCATCATCATGTGTTAGTGTCACCCATGGAATTGCCAGACTGACATTAGTGGCATAGTGGGGGAGAAATGTATATTTACAGCACTAATTACTGCGGTATTGACTGACAGAGTGCACTAAAATTAGATTCATGAATGTGGCCTTGGGTTCAATGCTCCAGTTATAGAACGGCCGGTAGCGTGTATTTTTCAAGTCTGGCCTATGGGTTGTAAGCCACCTGTGTGTGTTTTGGCTTCCAAGACACCGCCAGGTACTGAATTTCCCGGGCAACGCCGGGTACCCCAGCTAGTAACAAATATTCGCATGCTTGGCTATCATTTATCCTAATTATACTATGGCACACCACTTTGGATATGGGTGCCTTGAATTCCCCAGTCGTGGATTGTCAGTCACGACACTCGAGTGGCAGGACTGCTCCGCTAAAAGTGGTCAGTCACGACACTCGAGTGGCAGGACTGCTCCGCTAAAAGTGCACGCGATGTTTCTGCTGATTACGTCCTCTCTCCGGGAGACATCTCACGCTGGACGGCCGATCGGGCCCGCCTCTCTGAGGACAGTCCCGCCGCTGGACGGCCGATCGGGCCCGCCTCTCTGAGGACAGTCCCGCCGCTGGACGGCCGATCGGGCCCGCCTCTCTGAGGACAGTCCCGCCGCTGGACGGCCGATCGGGCCGCCTCTCTGAGGACAGTCCCGCCTCTCTGAGGACAGTCCCGCCTCTCTGAGGACAGCCCCGCCTCTCTGAGGACAGTCCCGCCTCTCTGAAGACAGTCCCGCCTCTCTGAAGACAGTCCCGCCTCTCTGAGGACAGTCCCGCCTCTCTGAGGACAGTCCCGCCGGGGTGGTTGGTCACTGCGCCACTGATCTCTGATCGCTGATCTCTGATCGCTGATCTCTGATCGCTGATCTCTGATCGCTGATCTCTGATCGCTGATCTCTGATCGCTGTTCTCTGACTGCCTCTCTGACTGACGACCGGGCGGTATTGGGTGGCGCAGGCCGGGTTCGGAGGTGGCCCGCTCCAGCACGCCGTCTACGGCGGGGTCTGCCGGCGGGGCAGTACTCAGTGGCCGCTTACTGCGCTGCAACGGTCAGTGTCGGCCGGACTGGCGGACGTTTGCGGCCGATACCGAGCGGCGCCGGCAGTGATCGAGCCAATCAGCCGGCCGCCGCCGGCCAGCCATTGTTGTTGATGCGGTGCTGCAAGCCAGATCGGCCCACTCAGTCACCGCCCGCCGCCCGCCGCCGGCCGTCCGCCGTGTCAGGGCCGGCGACGTACCGGGACCGGTCTGATGTCTCCCTCGTCACACAGCGGCGGAGACCGATGGCCGGAGAGACCGGCTGTGGCGCGCGGAGTCTGGCGAATGCAGTGTGCAGTGCTGTGTCGCCTGCTTCTATGCCGCCACCCATGAACAGGAAACCAGAAGCCGTATCCCTCTCCCTTGGAATAAAACTATATTGTTGCGGCGCCCTTAAGCCCCAAACCATCATCATCTATTGGAATAATTACTATGCTTTAACTCTCGCCAGTGCAGGGGAAGGGGGGGGGTTGATGCAACCCTCCTCGGTTTTTCGGGAATAACTCGCGTAAATATCGACCGATTGCGATGAAACTTTCAGTACCCTACTTGTGAACAATTTGACACATTCTGAAAATTTTAAGTTTTAGGTCACATGACCCGTGACATTTGACCTGTTTTTTCAAGGTCATGTTTGGCGCAACTGGCGTCCCGTAGTATTGATCCTTGTAACTTGTGCAGTTTCATAGTGTTTGTTGTTCAGGAGCATATTCACATGTGTTTACAGGTGACAGTTGTTGTTTCCATTGAGATTGTGACCTCGATTGACCTTTTCAGAGGTCAACCGAGGTCACTGACTTCCTATGACCTCATATTACTTTTTTGGCTTCTGGCAGTTTCTAGGACATTTTGTGACGCTGATTTCAAATATGGGATCCATTTTACATAATTATATGTTCCACTGGGGTCATGCGCCCCAACAGGTCAACCGAGGTCACTGACCTCGCACTGATCGGACGCTGCACGGGCGAGGGTTAATACAATGGTATCTGATTTGGTTATAGACAACCCCAAATAAAACATTGTTTCCGCACTTCGTACCTCTCCGCTCCACTCTCCTACCTCGTTCATATCCTCCCCTTTCCTTCTTTTGTTTATCTCCCATCCCTTTCCCTGTCCCCTTCCTTTCCTCCCCTTTCCCTCCCCTTTCACTGTCCCCTTCCTTTCCTCCCCTTTCCCTCCCCTTTCCTCCCCTTTCCCTCCCCTTTCCCTCCCCTTTCCCTCCCCTTTCCCTCCCCTTTCCCTCCCCTTTCCCTCCCCTTTCCCTCCCCTTCCCCTCCCTCCCCTTTCCCTCCCCTTTCCCTCCCCTTTCCCTCCCCTTTCCCTCCCCTTTCCCTCCCCTTTCCCTCCCCTTTCCCTCCCCCTTCCCTCCCCTTTCCCTCCCCTTTCCCTCCCCTTTCCCTCCCCTTTCCCTCCCCTTTCCCTCCCCTTTCCCTCCCCTTTCCCTCCCCTTTCCCTCCCCTTTCCCCCCTTTCCCTCCCCTTTCCCTCCTCTTTCCCTCCCCTTTCCCTCCCCTTTCCCTCCCCTTTCCCTCCCCTTTCCCTCCCCTTCCCCTCCCCTTTCCCTCCCCTCTCCCCCTGTCTTTCCCTCTCTCTTACTATCCTTATCTTCCTCTCCTTTCTCTCTCTCTTACTATCCTTATCTTCATCTCCTTTCTCTCTCTCTCTCTCTCTCTCTCTCTCTCT
>JAXIVJ010003954.1:67500-72500 GCA_036785665.1 Chirona hameri | reverse complement strand
GTCTGTGTCTGTCTGTGTCTGTCTGTGTCTGTCTGTGTCTGTCTGTCTGTGTCTGTCTGTCTGTGTCTGTCTGTCTGTGTCTGTCTGTCTGTGTCTGTCTGTCTGTGTCTGTCTGTCTGTGTCTGTCTGTCTGTGTCTGTCTGTCTGTGTCTGTCTGTCTGTGTCTGTCTGTCTGTGTCTGTCTGTCTGTGTCTGTCTGTCTGTGTCTGTCTGTCTGTGTCTGTCTGTCTGTGTCTGTCTGTCTGTGTCTGTCTGTCTGTGTCTGTCTGTCTGTGTCTGTCTGTCTGTGTCTGTCTGTCTGTGTCTGTCTGTCTGTCTGTGTCTGTCTGTCTGTGTCTGTCTGTCTGTGTCTGTCTGTCTGTGTCTGTCTGTCTGTGTCTGTCTGTCTGTGTCTGTCTGTCTGTGTCTGTCTGTCTGTGTCTGTCTGTCTGTGTCTGTCTGTCTGTGTCTGTCTGTCTGTGTCTGTCTGTCTGTGTCTGTCTGTCTGTGTCTGTCTGTCTGTGTCTGTCTGTCTGTGTCTGTCTGTCTGTGTCTGTCTGTCTGTGTCTGTCTGTCTGTGTCTGTCTGTCTGTGTCTGTCTGTCTGTGTCTGTCTGTCTGTGTCTGTCTGTCTGTGTCTGTCTGTCTGTGTCTGTCTGTCTGTCTGTGTCTGTCTGTCTGTGTCTGTCTGTGTCTGTCTGTGTCTGTCTGTGTCTGTCTGTGTCTGTCTGTGTCTGTCTGTGTCTGTCTGTGTCTGTCTGTGTCTGTCTGTGTCTGTCTGTGTCTGTCTGTGTCTGTCTGTGTCTGTCTGTGTCTGTCTGTGTCTGTCTGTGTCTGTCTGTGTCTGTCTGTGTCTGTCTGTGTCTGTCTGTGTCTGTCTGTCTGTCTGTGTCTGTCTGTCTGTCTGTGTCTGTCTGTGTCTGTCTGTCTGTCTGTGTCTGTCTGTCTGTCTGTGTCTGTCTGTCTGTCTGTGTCTGTCTGTCTGTCTGTGTCTGTCTGTCTGTCTGTGTCTGTCTGTCTGTGTCTGTCTGTCTGTGTCTGTCTGTCTGTGTCTGTCTGTCTGTGTCTGTCTGTCTGTGTCTGTCTGTCTGTGTCTGTCTGTGTCTGTGTCTGTCTGTGTCTGTCTGTGTCTGTCTGTGTCTGTCTGTGTCTGTCTGTGTCTGTCTGTGTCTGTCTGTGTCTGTCTGTGTCTGTCTGTGTCTGTCTGTGTCTGTCTGTGTCTGTCTGTGTCTGTCTGTGTCTGTCTGTGTCTGTCTGTGTCTGTCTGTGTCTGTCTGTGTCTGTCTGTGTCTGTCTGTGTCTGTCTGTGTCTGTCTGTGTCTGTCTGTGTCTGTCTGTGTCTGTCTGTGTCTGTCTGTGTCTGTCTGTGTCTGTCTGTGTCTGTCTGTGTCTGTCTGTGTCTGTCTGTGTCTGTCTGTGTCTGTCTGTGTCTGTCTGTGTCTGTCTGTGTCTGTCTGTGTCTGTCTGTGTCTGTCTGTGTCTGTCTGTGTCTGTCTGTGTCTGTCTGTGTCTGTCTGTGTCTGTCTGTGTCTGTCTGTGTCTGTCTGTGTCTGTCTGTGTCTGTCTGTGTCTGTCTGTGTCTGTCTGTGTCTGTCTGTGTCTGTGTCTGTCTGTGTCTGTGTCTGTCTGTGTCTGTGTCTGTCTGTGTCTGTGTCTGTCTGTGTCTGTGTCTGTCTGTGTCTGTGTCTGTCTGTGTCTGTGTCTGTCTGTGTCTGTGTCTGTCTGTGTCTGTGTCTGTCTGTGTCTGTGTATGTCTGTGTCTGTGTCTGTCTGTGTCTGTGTCTGTCTGTGTCTGTGTCTGTCTGTGTCTGTGTCTGTCTGTGTCTGTGTCTGTCTGTGTCTGTGTCTGTCTGTGTCTGTGTCTGTCTGTGTCTGTGTCTGTCTGTGTCTGTGTCTGTCTGTGTCTGTGTCTGTCTGTGTCTGTGTCTGTCTGTGTCTGTGTCTGTCTGTGTCTGTGTCTGTCTGTCTGTGTCTGTGTCTGTCTGTGTCTGTGTCTGTCTGTGTCTGTGTCTGTCTGTGTCTGTGTCTGTCTGTGTCTGTGTCTGTCTGTGTCTGTGTCTGTCTGTGTCTGTGTCTGTCTGTGTCTGTGTCTGTCTGTGTCTGTGTCTGTCTGTGTCTGTGTCTGTCTGTGTCTGTGTCTGTCTGTGTCTGTGTCTGTCTGTGTCTGTGTCTGTCTGTGTCTGTGTCTGTCTGTGTCTGTGTCTGTCTGTGTCTGTGTCTGTCTGTGTCTGTGTCTGTCTGTGTCTGTGTCTGTCTGTGTCTGTGTCTGTCTGTGTCTGTGTCTGTCTGTGTCTGTGTCTGTCTGTGTCTGTGTCTGTCTGTGTCTGTGTCTGTCTGTGTCTGTGTCTGTCTGTGTCTGTGTCTGTCTGTGTCTGTGTCTGTCTGTGTCTGTGTCTGTCTGTGTCTGTGTCTGTCTGTGTCTGTGTCTGTCTGTGTCTGTGTCTGTCTGTGTCTGTGTCTGTCTGTGTCTGTGTCTGTCTGTGTCTGTGTCTGTCTGTGTCTGTGTCTGTCTGTGTCTGTGTCTGTCTGTGTCTGTGTCTGTCTGTGTCTGTGTCTGTCTGTGTCTGTGTCTGTCTGTGTCTGTGTCTGTCTGTGTCTGTGTCTGTCTGTGTCTGTGTCTGTCTGTGTCTGTGTCTGTCTGTGTCTGTGTCTGTCTGTGTCTGTGTCTGTCTGTGTCTGTGTCTGTCTGTGTCTGTGTCTGTCTGTGTCTGTGTCTGTCTGTGTCTGTGTCTGTCTGTGTCTGTGTCTGTCTGTGTCTGTGTCTGTCTGTGTCTGTGTCTGTCTGTGTCTGTGTCTGTCTGTGTCTGTGTCTGTCTGTGTCTGTGTCTGTCTGTGTCTGTGTCTGTCTGTGTCTGTGTCTGTCTGTGTCTGTGTCTGTCTGTGTCTGTGTCTGTCTGTGTCTGTGTCTGTCTGTGTCTGTGTCTGTCTGTGTCTGTGTCTGTCTGTGTCTGTGTCTGTCTGTGTCTGTGTCTGTCTGTGTCTGTGTCTGTCTGTGTCTGTGTCTGTCTGTGTCTGTGTCTGTCTGTGTCTGTGTCTGTCTGTGTCTGTGTCTGTCTGTGTCTGTGTCTGTCTGTGTCTGTGTCTGTCTGTGTCTGTGTCTGTCTGTGTCTGTGTCTGTCTGTGTCTGTGTCTGTCTGTGTCTGTGTCTGTCTGTGTCTGTGTCTGTCTGTGTCTGTGTCTGTCTGTGTCTGTGTCTGTCTGTGTCTGTGTCTGTCTGTGTCTGTGTCTGTCTGTGTCTGTGTCTGTCTGTGTCTGTGTCTGTCTGTGTCTGTGTCTGTCTGTGTCTGTGTCTGTCTGTCTGTGTCTGTGTCTGTCTGTGTCTGTGTCTGTCTGTGTCTGTGTCTGTCTGTGTCTGTGTCTGTCTGTGTCTGTGTCTGTCTGTGTCTGTGTCTGTCTGTGTCTGTGTCTGTCTGTGTCTGTGTCTGTCTGTGTCTGTGTCTGTCTGTGTCTGTGTCTGTCTGTGTCTGTGTCTGTCTGTGTCTGTGTCTGTCTGTGTCTGTGTCTGTCTGTGTCTGTGTCTGTCTGTGTCTGTGTCTGTCTGTGTCTGTGTCTGTCTGTGTCTGTGTCTGTCTGTGTCTGTGTCTGTCTGTGTCTGGTCTGTCTGTGTCTGTGTCTGTCTGTGTCTGTGTCTGTCTGTGTCTGTGTCTGTCTGTGTCTGTGTCTGTCTGTGTCTGTGTCTGTCTGTGTCTGTGTCTGTCTGTGTCTGTCTGTCTGTGTCTGTCTGTCTGTGTCTGTCTGTCTGTGTCTGTCTGTCTGTGTCTGTCTGTCTGTGTCTGTCTGTCTGTGTCTGTCTGTCTGTGTCTGTCTGTCTGTGTCTGTCTGTCTGTGTCTGTCTGTCTGTGTCTGTCTGTCTGTGTCTGTCTGTCTGTGTCTGTCTGTCTGTGTCTGTCTGTCTGTGTCTGTCTGTCTGTCTGTCTGTGTCTGTCTGTCTGTGTCTGTCTGTCTGTGTCTGTCTGTCTGTGTCTGTCTGTCTGTGTCTGTCTGTCTGTGTCTGTCTGTCTGTGTCTGTCTGTCTGTGTCTGTCTGTCTGTGTCTGTCTGTCTGTGTCTGTCTGTCTGTGTCTGTCTGTCTGTGTCTGTCTGTCTGTGTCTGTCTGTCTGTCTGTCTGTCTGTCTGTCTGTCTGTCTGTCTGTCTGTCTGTCTGTGTCTGTCTGTGTCTGTCTGTCTGTCTGTGTCTGTCTGTCTGTGTCTGTCTGTGTCTGTCTGTGTCTGCTGTCTGTGTCTGCTGTCTGTGTCTGTCTGTGTCTGTCTGTGTCTGTCTGTGTCTGTCTGTCTGTCTGTGTCTGTCTGTCTGTGTCTGTCTGTCTGTCTGTCTGTGTCTGTGTCTGTGTCTGTCTGTGTCTGTGTCTGTGTCTGTGTCTGTGTCTGTGTCTGTGTCTGTGTCTGTGTCTGTGTCTGTGTCTGTGTCTGTGTCTGTGTCTGTGTCTGTGTCTGTGTCTGTGTCTGTGTCTGTGTCTGTGTCTGTGTCTGTGTCTGTGTCTGTGTCTGTGTCTGTGTCTGTGTCTGTGTCTGTGTCTGTGTCTGTGTCTGTGTCTGTGTCTGTGTCTGTGTCTGTGTCTGTGTCTGTGTCTGTGTCTGTGTCTGTGTCTGTGTCTGTGTCTGTGTCTGTGTCTGTGTCTGTGTCTGTGTCTGTGTCTGTGTCTGTGTCTGTGTCTGTGTCTGTGTCTGTGTCTGTGTCTGTGTCTGTGTCTGTGTCTGTGTCTGTGTCTGTGTCTGTGTCTGTGTCTGTGTCTGGTCTGTGTCTGTGTCTGTGTCTGTGTCTGTGTCTGTGTCTGTGTCTGTGTCTGTGTCTGTGTCTGTGTCTGTGTCTGTGTCTGTGTCTGTGTCTGGTCTGTGTCTGTGTCTGTGTCTGTGTCTGTGTCTGTGTCTGTGTCTGTGTCTGTGTCTGTGTCTGTGTCTGGTGTGTCTGTGTCTGTGTCTGTGTCTGTGTCTGTGTCTGTGTCTGTGTCTGTGTCTGTGTCTGTGTCTGTGTCTGTGTCTGTGTCTGTGTCTGTGTCTGTGTCTGTGTCTGTGTCTGTGTCT
>JAXIVJ010003954.1:0-62500 GCA_036785665.1 Chirona hameri | reverse complement strand
AAGGATGAACTGGTGTTGCGTCTCGAACACTTGGTGCAGCCGAACCACCTTGGGGCAGCCCCGGGCGTGGTACATGGCGGCCACCTCATGCATTATCTCCCGGCTCGAGTCCACGCCCACGCGTGTCTTGCTGCAGAACTTGGCCGCAAAGTGATCACCGGAGCTCAGCTCCAGACACTTGTAAACGCTGGCCCACTGGCCCCTGCCGGATACAGACATGACCAGGGATGAGTTATGCCGACCGTGACAAACGCTGGCCCACTGGCCCCTGCCGGATACAGACACGACCAGGGGTGAGTTATGCCGACCGTGACAAACGCTGGCCCACTGGCCCCTGCCGGATACAGACACGACCAGGGGTGAGTTATGCCGACCGTGACAAACGCTGGCCCACTGGCCCCTGCCGGATACAGACACGACCAGGGGTGAGTTATGCCGACCGTGACAAACGCTGGCCCACTGGCCCCTGCCGGATACAGACACGACCAGGGGTGAGTTATGCCGACCGTGCCAAACGCTGGCCCACTGGCCCCTGCCGGATACAGACACGACCAGGGGTGAGTTATGCCGACCGTGACAAACGCTGGCCCACTGGCCCCTGCCGGATACAGACACGACCAGGGGTGAGTAATGCCGACCGTGACAAACGCTGGCCCACTGGCCCCTGCCGGATACAGACACGACCAGGGGTGAGTAATGCCGACCGTGACAAACGCTGGCCCACTGGCCCCTGCCGGATACAGACACGACCAGGGATGAGTTATGCCGACCGTGACCATACAACAGTACAGTATATCACTGGCCATGGGATGACGGTACAGTAGTCCATCACCAGTAATGGGACAGCGTTACAGTAGTCTATCACTGGTCATGGGATGACGGTACAGTAGTCTATCACTGGCCATGGGATGACGGTACAGTAGTCTATCACGGGCCATGGGATGACGGTACAGTAGTCCATCACCAGTAATGGGACGGCGGTACAGTAGTCTATCACCAGTAATGGGACGGCGGTACAGTAGTCTATCACCGGCCATGGGACGGCGTTACAGTAGTCTATCACGGGCCATGGGATGACGGTACAGTAGTCTATCACCAGTAATGGGACGGCGGTACAGTAGTCTATCACCGGCCATGGGATGACGGTACAGTAGTCTATCACGGGCCATGGGATGACGGTACAGTAGTCTATCACCAGTAATGGGACGGTGGTACAGTAGTCTATCACCGGCCATGGGATGACGGTACAGTAGTCTATCACCAGTACTGTGACGGCGGTACAGTAGTCTATCACCGGCCATGGGACGGCTTACAGTAGTCTATCACTGGCCATGGGGCGGCGTGGCGGCGCCGGCAGCTCATCAGCAGATGAGCGGCCTGATTAGCACGTGAGCTGCGCACAGAGAGCCTGCTCAGGTGCCGCCTCGCCGGCCGGCCAGCGGCGGTTGAAGGACGGCGACGGATTACGGCACGCCATGGGGCGCTGGTGGCCCGAATTATAACCCACCCTGGCTCCTATGCCCCCGCCAGCGGGCTGCAACACTCGTTGGTATCACGGACGAACACAGCCTGGGAGCTAAGATCAGAAATGAAGGACCATGTGATTTGTTTTCCCACTTCCGCGAAGTAATTAGTTGGCAGGGGCATACGTGGGTTCTGGACTCGAGAGCCCGGGAAACGCACGGTAGGAATGAGTAGCCGTTTTCACGAAGGATTTTGCGTTTGGGCGATTGGGGCGTTTGGGGCGTTTGGGGGTAAATGGGGGGGGGGGGGGGGGGGGGGGGGGTTGGCCAGCTATGGCCACGTGACACGGTGTTTGGTCCAAAACTCCAAAATTCCAAAACTCTAAACCTCCAAAACTCCAAAACTTTAAAACTCCAAAACTCCAAAACTCCAAAACTCCAAAACTCCAAAACTCCAAAACTCCAAAACTCCAAAACTCCAAAATTCCAAAAGTCCAAAAGTCCAAAACTCCCAAACTCCAAAACTCCCAAACTCCAAAACACCAAAACTCCCAAGCTCCCAAACTCCAAAACTCCCAACCTCCCAAAATCCAATTAAAAAATCCAAAATTTCAAATTCTAAAATAAAAAAGTCCAAAACCAAAACCCATAAAAATGTACAACGAACCTTTAGACCGGCGATGCCCCATAGCAATGCCCTCGCGCATATCCGAATAACCTAAGATTGGTTGTATCCGAATATTCGAATAACCGAAGGTTGGTTGTATCCGAAGGTTGGTTGCACCATTGGAATAACACTTTGGAATTTTGAAATTTTGAAATTTTGGAATTTGGGATTTTTTTTTGGAGTTTTGGAGTTTTGGAGTTTTGGAATTTTTGACCAAAAACTGCGTCACGTGGCCATAGCTCTTAACACCGCCCCCCCCCCCCCATTTACCCCAAACGCCCCAATCGTCCCAATCGCCCCAAACGCCCCAAACGCCCCAATCGCCCCAAACGCAAAATCCTTCGTGAAAAGCCGTTTTCACGAAGGATTTTACGTTTGGGGCGATTGGGGCGTTTGGGGTGTTTGGGGCGTTTGGGGCGTTTGGGGCGATTGGGTCTATAGCTCATAAGAACGCGGCTTTTCCCGTTTTTTTTTTTGGTATCAATTGCAACTTTATGAATTAATGCATTTCTCTAGAAATTCCAATTTCATGATAACACCATAGTTTACCTAAAATTAACCATTTCATCTTAAACTAGCTCTGGTGATGCCAGATAGCTGTGGCGGTTTGGGGCGTTTGTTGCGACTCCATCTTGCTCGAATCCCGGAAGTGCGGGGTTCGGGAAATGGTCATATTTTGCAACGACATGGTTTTCAGGAATAATAGCTTATTTCAATGAAAACTAGATTAATTATAGTCCATTCATATTTTCAGTCATATTCACTTTTGAAAGCAAGGATTAATGATAATTAGCGATTTCGTTTTGATCATTGTTGTAAGATGACGGGAATGCTGGCTCCGGCTCTGCGCTGGCTCTGCGCAGGCGCCGCCGCCCGGTTACCATGGCGACGGGCCGGCGGGTCGCCTGACGTCACGTTGCGCATGCGCAGAGCCTTGGTCTACGCCCAGCAATGGCGTCCGTTCGATCTAGAGCAACCATTTTTGAGTTTTTAGTACCAGTGGCTGCAGAAAGCCCGCATGTTTCATGGGTTTATAAGTGCTTTTCTGAGGTCTTTTCAGCTGTTTGCGAGATTCATCAATTAATCAATGAATCAAATAAAAACCATTTGGGGTGATTCGAAATGCGTAAGGATTGTTCCGGTTTTAGGAAACCAACGAAGTTACCGCTCTAAATTGGACGATCTCAGCGGGACGGAGTGACATTGAATTAAAGTCTGTCTATGCTTTTGACATTTGATTGCATTTTTCATCATAATATTATATTTATTTGTCATTAATCTCTTCAATTTTGCCCTAACTAACTGTCAATTGCGTATTTTATTTAATCAAAGCTAAGCTAAAAAATACTAGTATACTTTTAGCCTCTTTTTAGGGCGTTTGCGGTATGTTTTGTAGAAGGAACTAACAAAACCCAAAATTGCCAGATTTGTTCATGAATTTGAATATTCAAAGCAAACTAACGGTAAATATTGCATTGCATTGTACACATACATTAATTCATAAAATTGTGATTGATACCAAAAGTCACCGGGAAAAGCCGTGTTCTTACAAGCTATACACCCATTTACCCCAAACGCCCCAATTGCCCCAAACGCAAAATCCTTCGTGAAAACGGCTATTGTGTGATTGCATGTGTGTTTGTAGGTATAGATATGTGACATTACCCGTCAATGGACCAACCCGTGTGTGTTTGTGGGGGGGGGGGGGGGGTGGGGTGATCTGCTGAATAAATGAAATGAAATGAAATTTTCGGTGGACGTGGGACTTGTTTTGGTAAGTGAACTAAATGAATCACACACCTGATCTCGCCACCCATACCGTGTAAATGCAATTGAGGAAGACCTGTACTGCGGGGAGAAAGATAGAGAGAGGGGAGAGAGGGCGAAAGAGGGGGAGGGCGGGGGAAAAAGAGGGAGAGGAAAAAGGAAAGAGGGAGGGAGAGAAATGCCGCATTCAAGGTTGAAACCTGAGGCCTATTTCACAAAGAAGTTAGTAATTACACATGTTTGCGATTACAAACGCAAGAAAATATTGCAAACCTCACAAAAAGACATTTCACAAACATTCGCCACCTCTGAATTACCGATTGTAAAGACAATTTTAAACACAAATGTTAGTACAGCAGAAAGCTTGAAATCAAGAACGTTTGTATTAAACTTGATGCTAATGACAAATAATTTGATTGTTAACAAATTAATTTAACAAATATTTACATTGTGGTTGATTTTTTTATTCAATATAAAATTAGTTATAGGGAGAATAATCTTTTAATTAACATTTCATCGGAATGCAAACTCTGATCGTAAAAATACATCTTGGTAAGCAGTTAGAGTAAACAGATTTTGACCATTCACCAGGTGACGGAGCATAACAACAGCACTACTTTTAAAAGAAAGATCGTTGAATTTCTCGACATTTTTTCACCTAACCTAGCCGATTTCCTACGTCGTAAAGGGTGAAGGTTCACTGCACATTGCACAAGACATCGTTGACCGCTGCAATTCTATCGCTATGTGGTTTCTCCGCGCGGAGGCGCCCCTCACAGCGCAATCGGTAAGGTGCACTGGGACTTCAAACCTGGAGTCCGAGATCCCTGTTCGAATCTCTCGGGGAAAAACTTTTTGGGGGCAGCTATACCTATGCATAACTAAATCATTACCCTAACAACCTCGGCAACGTAACAACCTCACCAAGAAAATAACCTGAACAGTCAAACAATGTCAACTGTCAATGCAGTTTCTGAAATTCAGAACCCCTGACCCACTGGAATTACAAGTTTGTAATTGCAAACATTTTCTCACTTCCGTCAACCTTTGAGAAATAGAACATGTGCAATTGCAAACATTTTACAAACAATATCTTTGTAAAGTAGTTTGTAAATAGTAAATTGAGATTTACTGCCCTGGGGTTTTGTGAAATCCAAACTACAAACGTGTGTAAAAATTATTTGTAATTACAAAGAAATTCTTTGTAATTACAAACTTTTTTGCTTTGTGAAATAGGCCTCTGATTACAATGTAAGCAGATTTCATACACTGATTCAACCATACGCTGTCGCTATAAATAACACAGCTGAACGTTTTCCAGCTCGAATGACTGTTGCTCGGTGTCGAGCACTGAGCAGTATCAACGATGCACCAGCTATAAACTATTGCCACTGATGGATAATACTGAATTATTTACTGCACTATTTATGGATTGCGATATGACCCGAAGTCAAACAGAAATGTGTCGTCTACTCATAAAGGATTTACAACCTTGTGTGCATGCGAAACGCATTTATGGACAAATAACTCGAAACTGCTCATCACGAGAGGCTCGACAGCGTGCCATTGGGAAATATTTGTCACACAATCTTTGAGCTGACTTTCAAAACTATCCTGAGTACACACTGGTCTATTCTCACTGGCGGATCTAGGGTCCGAGAATGGGGGGGGGGGGGGGGTAAAATTTCGCTCCGCTTCAGCAGCGAAAAGTTGTTGACCGGGGGGGGGGGGGGGGGGTAGTGGTGTCGGGTTCTCAAAGAATATGCAATTGACCGGGGATTTGTTTATCTTCCTAATTATCACTTCTTACAGCCAATGTGCATTGGCTGTGGCGTGTTCCTGCACAGGAACACGCGGCGCGGGGCACATCCTTGTATTGAATGCCCGCGATGCTCTTGTGGGGGGAGGGGGCATTTGCCCCTAATATCCCCACTCCTCTGGATTCGCCAGTGGTAAAAACCAGACAAACACAATTTTACCTCTTCTGTCGCTTTCAAACATTTTTGTTTGTAGCTGAGTTCATGCTGAGTCTGATCTTGACTAGTTGGAAATGTTAAAAATTGTGAGACCTCTACTCATAGCACCCATAAAATGCACCGGGATATGTACCAAAGCATGGTGCAAAATGGGTGTCAGATTTAAAATTGGTACCTGAAATTGCTTGAGTCTGGATATGACCTGAGGCCAAAGTAGCCATCCCAAGCTATAATAATTTAAAATAACCTTGACAATGAAAAATATTAACTTTACCTACAAATTCACAAAGTGTGAATTTTATTTGGCTACATGTTTACAGGGAAAAGGAAAACAACGATACCCAAGTCCAAGTCATAATTCCTCAAATACTGTGGAAATGCGTTCCACGCACGCTATTCAGCGCTATAAACTTTGGCGCCAAACGCAACGTTTTTTAACTTGCGTTGGTTGCAGGAATCGCCCCAGATCGAAAATGGTCCCAGACCCGCCACGCATTTTTGGAAATGTCGAATATAAAGTCAAGGCCCATCATACTTAGGGACAGTGACGTACCGAGTAACAACTATCAGGTCATGCAGGTCATGACCTGGTCCTTTGGACCTGAGGCGCTCATGCAAAGCTGGCGCCCTTCCGATCAGTCACGACGCCCCTCTGGCCAGTGACGGTGCCACTCTGGCCAGTGAGGACACTCTCCCGGCCAGAGACGGCACTCTTCGGCCAGTGACGGCGCCTCCGGCCAGTGAGGGCGTCCCCTGCCATAGACGGCGTCTCTCCGGCCCGTGACAGCGCCCCTCCGGCCAGTGACCACGCCCCTCCGGCGAGTGATGACGCCTCTCCGGCTAGTGATGACGCCTCTCCGGCGAGTGACGGCGCCCCTCCGGCCAGTGACCACGCCCCTCCGGCGAGTGATGACGCCTCTCCGGCTAGTGACGGCGCCCCTCCGGCGAGTAACGGCGCCCCTCCGGCCAGTGACTCTCCTTCCGCACAGTGCAGAAGGAGAGGCCCCCCCCCATGCAAAATTTCGCCAATATTGGTGGGGGCCCTGTCGATCGGGTGGCGCCCCTCGAGGCAATGACCTGGTTCTTTGTAAATTTCTGCGTACGCCACTGATTAGGGAGTCATAAGTCAGTCAACGCTCAAGATATTACTTGGACATTTGGTTTGGGCATCGTCCAAACTTGGTTCTCCAACATATATTCTGGCCTTTTCATATGATTTTATATTTTATATGATTTTATGAAGAAAAACAAATTGGAGAAAAAATCCACCAAATACAAATTTCCAAACATGTTCAAAAACCGGAATATATATTAGAGAACGAAGTATAGACAATACCCACACCGAATTTCAAAGCAATATCTTTAGTTTTGGCTGCCTTATGGCTACTTAAGTATGAGGGATCTGAATTTTGTATTCGACATTTCCAAATATGCACGCGCCACTTTCCCTCCTGCTACCAAAATGCTTAAAAATAGAGGAAACACGAACGAGGAAAAAATAACGATTTTTTTGTGTCGCAAAAGGTTATTTTTCGCAGTCAGTACCCATTTTTCATCGCCAGTTTCAGCAGATTTTGAAGGGGCTAATTTCTATTGCCGCCTCTGTCGAGCGTGGGATGGGGAGGCTTTTGCCCCTGCCCCTGGATCCGCCAGTGGTCAGACACGCCACTTTCCCTATCCCTACTGCTACCAAAATGCTACCAAATAGAGGAAACACGAACGAGGAAAAATGTATTTATTTATTTCGCTAGAAGTTTTTTTTATCGCAGGCAGCACCCATTTTTCATCGCCAGTTTCAGCGTTTTTTTTTGTTTTTGTTTGTGGGGGGGGGGGGGGCTAATTTATATTGCCCCCCCTGTCGAGCTTGGAATGTTTTTTTTTGCCTCTGCCGCCCCCCCATCCTTGATCCACCAGTGATACAAGGAAATTCACCCACGCGCTCCTCTGCCACCGAGCAGGCAGCAGGAGACCAAAGGCTGTGACGCTGCGTGGAAAAATTATAACTTACGTTGGTTGTGAATCACTCCAAAATAGCGTCAGACGTGCCACTTTCCCTATCCCTACTGGTACCAAAATGCTACAAAATAGAGGAAACACGAACGAGGCAAAACAAACAATGCTTCTTTCGCAAGAAGTAATTTTTTTCGCAGGCAGTAGGTACCCATTTTTTCATCGCCAGTTCAGCGGATTTTGTGTTGTTGCTGTTGGGGGGGGGGGGGGGGTAGGGCTAATTTCTATTGCCGCCCCTGTCGAGCTTGGGATGGGGGGGCTTTAGCCCCTGCCCCCCCTCCCTGGAACTGCCAGTGTCTATTCTATAGATCGGCAATGTGAACATAGTGGTGAACAGTTTATCAGCAGCGATATATTGCATCGCGTTATCCGTTCGCCGTAGGCAAACATTCATATCGTCGCAAGGGATGCTCTAAGTAAGGCAAACATCTCTTCACTCACAGCTATGTACCTGCTGATAGGGCACTACCATTGCCACTCCCTTTTGCTGTCGATCTAGATACAAATACGTTAATAAGGCTCATGGCATAACTACACTGCAGCCTATTGTGGAGTATATTCTGTGTCTGTGTGTCTGTGTGTCTGTGTGTCTGTGTGTCTGTGTGTCTGTGTGTCTGTGTGTCTGTGTGTCTGTGTGTCTGTGTGTCTGTGTGTCTGTGTGTCTGTGTGTCTGTGTGTCTGTGTGTCTGTGTGTCTGTGTGTCTGTGTGTCTGTGTGTCTGTGTGTCTGTGTGTCTGTGTGTCTGTGTGTCTGTGTGTCTGTGTGTCTGTGTGTCTGTGTGTCTGTGTGTCTGTGTGTCTGTGTGTCTGTGTGTCTGTGTGTCTGTGTGTCTGTGTGTCTGTGTGTCTGTGTGTCTGTGTGTCTGTGTGTCTGTGTGTCTGTGTGTCTGTGTGTCTGTGTGTCTGTGTGTCTGTGTGTCTGTGTGTCTGTGTGTCTGTGTGTCTGTGTGTCTGTGTGTCTGTGTGTCTGTGTGTCTGTGTGTCTGTGTGTCTGTGTGTCTGTGTGTCTGTGTGTCTGTGTGTCTGTGTGTCTGTGTGTCTGTGTGTCTGTGTGTCTGTGTGTCTGTGTGTCTGTGTGTCTGTGTGTCTGTGTGTCTGTGTGTCTGTGTGTCTGTGTGTCTGTGTGTCTGTGTGTCTGTGTGTCTGTGTGTCTGTGTGTCTGTGTGTCTGTGTGTCTGTGTGTCTGTGTGTCTGTGTGTCTGTGTGTCTGTGTGTCTGTGTGTCTGTGTGTCTGTGTGTCTGTGTGTCTGTGTGTCTGTGTGTCTGTGTGTCTGTGTGGCTGTGTGGCTGTGTGTCTGTGTGTCTGTGTGTCTGTGTGTCTGTGTGTCTGTGTGTCTGTGTGTCTGTGTGTCTGTGTGTCTGTGTGTCTGTGTGTCTGTGTGTCTGTGTGTCTGTGTGTCTGTGTGTCTGTGTGTCTGTGTGTCTGTGTGTCTGTGTGTCTGTGTGTCTGTGTGTCTGTGTGTCTGTGTGTCTGTGTGTCTGTGTGTCTGTGTGTCTGTGTGTCTGTGTGTCTGTGTGTGTGTGTCTGTGTGTCTGTGTGTCTGTGTGTCTGTGTGTCTGTGTGTCTGTGTGTCTGTGTGTCTGTGTGTCTGTGTGTCTGTGTGTCTGTGTGTCTGTGTGTCTGTGTGTCTGTGTGTCTGTGTGTCTGTGTGTCTGTGTGTCTGTGTGTCTGTGTGTCTGTGTGTCTGTGTGTCTGTGTGTCTGTGTGTCTGTGTGTCTGTGTGTCTGTGTGTCTGTGTGTCTGTGTGTCTGTGTGTCTGTGTGTCTGTGTGTCTGTGTGTCTGTGTGTCTGTGTGTCTGTGTGTCTGTGTGTCTGTGTGTCTGTGTGTCTGTGTGTCTGTGTGCCTGTGTGCCTGTGTGCCTGTGTGCCTGTGTGCCTGTGTGCCTGTGTGTCTGTGTGTCTGTGTGTCTGTGTGTCTGTGTGTCTGTGTGTCTGTGTGTCTGTGTGTCTGTGTGTCTGTGTGTCTGTGTGTCTGTGTGTCTGTGTGTCTGTGTGTCTGTGTGTCTGTGTGTCTGTGTGTCTGTGTGTCTGTGTGTCTGTGTGTCTGTGTGTCTGTGTGTCTGTGTGTCTGTGTGTCTGTGTGTCTGTGTGTCTGTGTGTCTGTGTGTCTGTGTGTCTGTGTGTCTGTGTGTCTGTGTGTCTGTGTGTCTGTGTGTCTGTGTGTCTGTGTGTCTGTGTGTCTGTGTGTCTGTGTGTCTGTGTGTCTGTGTGTCTGTGTGTCTGTGTGTCTGTGTGTCTGTGTGTCTGTGTGTCTGTGTGTCTGTGTGTCTGTGTGTCTGTGTGTCTGTGTGTCTGTGTGTCTGTGTGTCTGTGTGTCTGTGTCTGTGTGTCTGTGTGTCTGTGTGTCTGTGTGTCTGTGTGTCTGTGTGTCTGTGTGTCTGTGTGTCTGTGTGTCTGTGTGTCTGTGTGTCTGTGTGTCTGTGTGTCTGTGTGTCTGTGTGTCTGTGTGTCTGTGTGTATGTGTGTGTGTGTCTGTGTGTCTGTGTGTCTGTGTGTCTGTGTGTCTGTGTGTCTGTGTGTCTGTGTGTCTGTGTGTATGTGTGTCTGTGTGTCTGTGTGTCTGTGTGTCTGTGTGTCTGTGTGTCTGTGTGTCTGTGTGTCTGTGTGTCTGTGTGTCTGTGTGTCTGTGTGTCTGTGTGTCTGTGTGTCTGTGTGTCTGTGTGTCTGTGTGTCTGTGTGTCTGGGTGTCTGGGTGTCTGGGTGTCTGGGTGTCTGTGTGTCTGTGTGTCTGTGTGTCTGTGTGTCTGTGTGTCTGTGTGTCTGTGTGTCTGTGTGTCTGTGTGTCTGTGTGTCTGTGTGTCTGTGTGTCTGTGTGCCTGTGTGCCTGTGTGTCTGTGTGTCTGTGTGTCTGTGTGTCTGTGTGTCTGTGTGTCTGTGTGTCTGTGTGTCTGTGTGTCTGTGTGTCTGTGTGTCTGTGTGCCTGTGTGTCTGTGTGTCTGTGTGTCTGTGTGTCTGTGTGTCTGTGTGTCTGTGTGTCTGTGTGTATGTGTGTCTGTGTGTCTGTGTGTCTGTGTGTCTGTGTGTCTGTGTGTCTGTGTGTCTGTGTGTCTGTGTGTCTGTGTGTCTGTGTGTCTGTGTGTCTGTGTGTCTGTGTGTCTGTGTGTCTGTGTGTCTGTGTGTCTGTGTGTCTGTGTGTCTGTGTGTCTGTGTGTCTGTGTGTCTGTGTGTCTGTGTGTCTGTGTGTCTGTGTGTCTGTGTGTCTGTGTGTCTGTGTGTCTGTGTGTCTGTGTGTCTGTGTGTCTGTGTGTCTGTGTGTCTGTGTGTCTGTGTGTCTGTGTGTCTGTGTGTCTGTGTGTCTGTGTGTCTGTGTGTCTGTGTGTCTGTGTGTCTGTGTGTCTGTGTGTCTGTGTGTCTGTGTGTCTGTGTGTCTGTGTGTCTGTGTGTCTGTGTGTCTGTGTGTCTGTGTGTCTGTGTGTCTGTGTGTCTGTGTGTCTGTGTGTCTGTGTGTCTGTGTGTCTGTGTGTCTGTGTGTCTGTGTGTCTGTGTGTCTGTGTGTCTGTGTCTCTGTGTGTCTGTGTGTCTGTGTGTCTGTGTGTCTGTGTCTGTAGAACACTGCTTATAGCAATTCCGACAGCCTTCAGCCATCCATTACATATGACAATGACATCGAGTATATCCACTGTGGCTCATTGACACTCAGTATGCAAACAATGGGCTCCTGAGTACCATGCAATGGCGATTATTTAGCTTGTCAACCGGGGCCGACCATTCTACGTGGAAACAAATGGACATTGTCCTAGGTGGAAAACTAGAGTAGCTCAATATCGCCTTGGCAGGCCATGGTCGTGGCACTGGCACCAGTTGTGCCCCTCACTGTCATGCGGCATCTATTCAGCCAAAGGCAGAAGCGCTCCATCATCATTGGGCTGGAGGTGGGCGGTGGGCGGTGGGTGGGGGTGGGGGTGGGATGGGGGAGGGGTTGATGACAGTGAGGGGCAGCTCTGTGGCGGCTAGCGCCAAATAGCGTTCTATCATCGGAACGTGACAGACACGTCCGAATCATCAAAGGGATAGAAGTTGTCACGCTGTATGGACCGTAGGCGGACGGCGGCGGCGGCGGACCGTAGGCGGACGGAGGTAGGCGGACGGCGCCGCCTCACAGCGGTCAGGGTCTGAACATGCCCAATATCGACCGTGTCCCGCTTCTGACGCCTTCTGGATGCCACCTGACGTACGGCGCAGTGGCCTCTGTGGATGCCTCTGACGCCGGCTGTGAGGAACTCGTTAGCGACACAAAGCAGCTTCCCTATCACCGGCGCACATCTCCGGCTAATAGGGGCTTAATGGCGACTAAATGGCAGTACGATTCTAATTCCGCTGGTAAGCCAGTTATATCCGCCGGTCAAAGTCGCAGGCTGAGAGCTGAATCCGCCGGACGGATTGATGTAAGCTGGTGCGACGGTCCAGTGATTGGTGTAAGCTGGTGCGACGGTCCAGTGATTGGTGTAAGCTGGTGCGACGGTCCAGTGATTGGTGTAAGCTGGTGCGACGGTCCAGTGATTGGTGTAAGCTGGTGCGACGGTCCAGTGATTGGTGTAAGCTGGTGCCAGGGGCGGATCCAGGATTTTCTAAGGCAGGGGGCTTCAGGCCTGAGGGCGGCATATTTCCTCGGTGACGGGGGCGGCATGGTGCCTTCCGAGGGCGGCATAATGCCTTCCGAGGGCGGCGATGTACCTTCCGAGGGCGGCATAATGCGTTGTGAGGGCGCCAAGATGTCTTCTGAGGGTGCCAGGGTGCCTTCCAAGAGTGCTACGATGCTGTTGGTAGACGCAAGGGCGCCCTGGCGGCCTCCCGAAAACGCTACGGCGCCTTCGGCGCCGGCAAATCCTATACAAAAATGGCGCCGTTTTTTAAGGCAGGGGGCTTCAGCCCCTACGCCCCCCCCCCTGGATCCGCTACTGGCTGGTGCGACGGTCCAGTGATTGGTGTAAGCTGGTATGTCGGTCCAGAGACGGTTGTCGGCGCAGACTGGAAGCGCGACACGCTAAAGCTGCGAGGTCAGAGCCGCGGCAAGTACTCAGCGGGAGCTGCCACGTAACAGGAACCACCACTCCAAGAGCTGGCAGAGCTGGCAGAGCTGGCAGAGCTGGCAGAGCTGGCAGAGCTGCAGTCTCCACGGCTCCCCATCCGGCTACCGCCGACACACGCCAGGCCGGCCCGCGCGGCTCCACAGCGGGGTCGCGGCGCCGGCCCTTTAGAAGGAGCGGTAACAGGCCGCGGCGCCGCCGCCTCCCTCCGTGGGCGGCGGTGAAAGGCGTGCAGGCGTGTTCACCACGCGCCGCCCGTAATTATGACGTCATCGGTGACGGTCCAATTTTGGCAGTCAGTGCGGGTAGGTGGCCGGATAGATGGCCAACACACATGCAGGAATACCGAAATAAATAACACGCATGCAGGAATACCGAAATAAATATGGCGAGATCTGTGCTCAGGTTCAGCGACATATCCGCTGGGATTAAATCCAACTATGTTGTTTGATTTTGTCGTGAGATGCGGTGGGATCCTGGATCCGTGCTGGGATTTACTATGTTCCTGTATTCGGGGTCCAATTCTGGGATTTATGCACATGTCTGCTTATGACTCACTGCCAGCAGTGGATCACACATCCAAAATTACGCATCAGGAATCGTCATAAAGCATCAGATTTAGCCCAAGAATCGCGTTACGTAAACAAGCAATGCAAAGTAGCATTATAACATAAGCATAATAGAGAAAACCATAATCCCAGAGCAACCATAGAGCATAATCTTCCTCCTCCGAATCGCAGCATAATCCTCCTCCGAATCGCAGCATAATCCTCCTCCGAATCGCAGCATAATCCTCCTCCGAATCGCAGCATAATCCTCCTCCAAGTCGCAGCATAATCCTCCTCCGAATCGCACGAGTCTGAGCACACCTTCAGTTCTGCAGCGCTTCACTGTTTACGTAGCGAGTTGCCGATAGACGTTATCTCACGACTCGCAGCAGCCGACTGTTGTACAGGGCGGAAACTGTACAGTGCCCGAATCGCTGCCAGAGTCTTTTCCGGAAAACGCAAGCACGACCGCGTTTCTGGTGTGCGTGACGCGCTGGGGTGGCTGGATGCTCCCAACCTCGTCCTCTACCAAACTCTCTGCCTTCTCCACAAAGTCCGCCGCACCGCTGAGCCGGAGAGTCTCGCCGAGATATTCGTGACCCACTGTGACAGGCCTGCCCACTCGCGGCCCACTAGACAGGACCGGCTCCTATTCCTACCGCGGGTTAGGACGGAGACTGGCAAGAGGCGCTTCGCCTACCGCGCTGCTCATGGTATGAACGAACTGCCACGCGAATTCAACGATATGTTTATCAGACAATTTAGAAGACAGCTGAACCGCCGACTCCTGCCAGCAAATGTCTGATTCTGTTTCGATTTCGGTGTGGACGTATGTGTACATATGTGCGCATGTTTTACTATTTGTCATGTCTTGTCCCATGTTTATCCCTTTATTGACTCAGAACTGTAAAAAACACATTCGTGTGGATTGTTCGTGATTATGCAATGCAATACAGTGACTTCTGTGCTGAGAGCTGAAACTACAGTGACCTGTACTGAGAGCGGAAACTGCACAGTGACTTCTGTACTGAGAGCGGAAACTGTACAGTGACCTATACAGAGAGCGGAAACTGGACAGTGACTTCTGTACTGAGGGGGGAAACTGTACAGTGACCTGTACAGAGAACGGAAACTGTACAGTGACCTGTACGGAGAGCGGAAACTGTACAGTGACCTGTACGGAGAGCGGAAACTGTACAGTGACTTATGTACTGAGGGGGGAAACTGTACAGTGACCTGTACGGAGAGCGGAAACTGTACAGTGACCTGTACGGAGAGCGGAAACTGTACAGTGACTTATGTACTGAGGGCGGAAAATGTACAGTGACCTGTACTGAGGGAGAAACTGTACAGTGACTTATGTACTGAGAGCGGAAACTGTACAGTGACTTCTGTACTGAGGGCGGAAACTGTACAGTGACCTGTACCGAGGGCGGAAACTGTACAATGACCTATACGTAGAGCGAAAACTGTACAGTGACTTCCGTACTGAGGGGGGAAACTGTACAGTGACTTCTGTACTGAGGGAGAAACTGTACAGTGACTTATGTACTGAGAGCGGAAACTGTACAGTGACTTCTGTACTGAGAGCGGAAACTGTACAGTGACCTGTACCGAGGGCGGAAACTGTACAGTGACCTATACGGAGAGCGAAAACTGTACAGTGACTTCTGTACTGAGGGGGGAAAAATGTACAGTGACTTCTGTACTGAGGGGGGAAACTGTACAGTGACTTCTGTACTGAGAGCGGAAACTGTACAGTGACCTATACGGAGAGCGAAAACTGTACAGTGACCTATACGGAGAGCGGAAACTGTACAGTGACTTCTGTACTGAGGGGGGAAACTGTACAGTGACTTCTGTACTGAGGGCGGAAACTGTACAGTGACTTCTGTACTGAGGGGGGAAACTGTACAGTGACCTGTACAGAGAGCGGAAACTGTACAGTGACTTCTGTACTGAGGGGGGAGACTGTACAGTGACCTATACGGAGAGCGGAAACTGTACAGTGACTTCTGTACTGAGGGGGGAAACTGTACAGTGACTTCTGTACTGAGGGGGGAAACTGTACAGTGACTTCTGTACTGAGGGGGGAAACTGTACAGTGACTTCTGTACTGAGGGCGGAAACTGTACAGTGACCTGTACCGAGGGCGGAAACTGTACAGTGACTTCTGTACTGAGAGCGGAAACTGTACAGTGACTTCTGTACTGAGGTGGGAAACTGTACAGTGACCTATACGGAGAGCGGACTGTACATTGTACAGATTGCGGCAACTGTGCGTCCGAAACTGTATCCGCCGGACGTTCTGCAGCCGCAGGAAGTGTCTGTTGACTCTTCCGAGAGGCGATAGAGACGGTGGATGAGTCAGCGCCGTCTGACCACCGCCCACTGTCGGGCCGCGCACCGTGCAGGCCGCTCCAGTCTCGGCGGCGGCCGAGGCACACTCTGTTTAGGTGATACCGAGCCCCAGTGACGGCTCGCACCGACTGAGTCACCAACCGGCTGAGTCAGGCCAGTGGGCTGGACCTGGACACCGATTTTAGGCACGGCCCCGATACTTTTACTGGACCGATTTTAGGCACGGTCCCGATACTTTTACTGGACCGATTTTAGGCACGGCCCCGATACTTTTACTGGACCGATTTTAGGCACGGCCCCGATACTTTTACTGGTCCGATTTTAGGCACGGCCCCGATACTTTTACTGGACCGATTTTAGGCACGGCCCCGATACTTTTACTGGACCCATTTTAGACACGGCCCCGATACTTTTACTGGACCGATTTTAGGCACGGCCCCGATACTTTTACTGGACCGATTTTAGACACGGTCCCGATACTTTACGATCGGATACCACGATAAAAAGCATGGGATGGAGAGGACGGAATTACATGGAGTAGCCGTGGATCTGTATGCTCGGCAAATAGGTGATGTCAGTATTGAGGGCAAGTGACACGGACAGCATGCAACAAAGGAGAGATACTTGCAATCATAAGATGATACTCGAAAGGATGGCTATTTATATCTAAACCGTATATCACTGAGTCATATTTCACATTGCGCAACTCAAAGTCCCTAGTAGCACACTACATTGATGCGACATTTCCTTTTGGTTGAGATCATGCTGAAATGTAACGTCACAGTGCTACAACGAATAAATATAGATTCAATGGCATTTTCTATTTATTTCACATTGCGTATTTGTTGATAACTGGTAGATGGGCAACGTTGTGTCTCGACCAGAAGGCGATCTTATCTCAACATTCAAGTTAAGCTCGAGGTGTCTCATGAGAATATCTATATATCAAAAAGCAAGCCTTGAACAGCACGAAAGCCTCAAATAAATCAAACGTGTACATTGCATTTAATGTCGTGCGGTTACAGCCAAATGACATCACCTTAAAGGGACTATCCCACCTTAACATTAAATTTGAGTTGAGAAAGCCATTTTGATGGCTTGGCATTGAAATTAAGTATGGTATCAGTTAAAACAGTCACAATGATCTAATCAAAAAGATATTCGAGTTTTATTTTGACATCTGTAAAAAATAAGGCCCATGTGTATTTGAATAGGGCCTCTAAACCGACAGCGTCGTCTCTCTTTACCCAACTGGTAATGATAGTCGACTTGTTTTAAGGTCAGCCTTGGAATATTTTCGTCTCTCATTTCTCGATCCCCGGGTGGTTCGCAATCTAGAGGCTAGCACTATCAGCTGGAGTTGATGCCAGGGACCGCTAGTGAGCCAGGGTGTTATGACGTCGAGAGCAAATGGTACCAGTTAAATATTTAACGCTACACATTTATTTATTTATAAATACATAAATCGATAAATATTTAGTGGTACCATTTGCTTGCGACGTCATAACACCCTGGCTAACTAGCGGCCCCTGGCGGCCAACTGCTGCAACAACTCCAGCTGATAGTGCTAGCCAATCTAGACACCGGGTGGTTCGCTTTTTTCTGCGCAATAGATGTCGACAAAAAATTGTGCCATACATTTAGCAGCACAAAGGATTTCTTTGTTATATAAAAGACAAATCATATGACGTCACCAACCCAACTTTCCGCTTAAAACTAAAAGTTGAATATCTTCCAAGATAATTTTTTTTTCGGAAAAAAATTCACGAACATGTTCAGCTGACCTCGCCTGACATGTAGACATACAATTAAGTGTGATTCGACATTTTTCAAAGAAGTGGGAACATTGGGAACAACCCTTTAACATTGTCTTTCGATAACTAATTGCCATTCTCAGATCGAGACCGAAGTACAATACGATATTGGTCCTTGACTGTCAACAATTTAGTTAACGATCGTATAGCGGGCTAAAATACCACATTATAAATAGTGATCAGGACAAATGCCTCAAATGGGATATTGTCCTTAAAGGGAATGTTTCACCTTTCTGAAAGTTGTCAAATATATGCTGGTTGTAGTCGAAAATATGAAGTAAGTGCTGCTGAAAACAATGATGATATTTTTTCTCTCTAGAAAAGTCACTTAACTTTATACAAATTAAGTTTTTAAATTTGGGATGATAACGTCATTATTGAGCCATAGACCGCGTTGATTGGCTGACAAAGTGGGATTGGCGGAAGAAGTCGCTGTCAGCCAATCAGCGGCGGCACTAGCCTAGACCCCATTTTGCAAACTATAAATTTAATTGTTTAAAAACGGCTAAGTTTTTGGGGAAAATGACCTTAGTTAGTATGTTCGACATTTCAATAACGGCCAAAGCTAATGGCTATCTCAGTTCAAAACCAATACAAAGGTGAAACATTCCCTTTAAAGGGAGTGTGCCTACTCACATCGCTTAGTTGGAGTTATTGACACTGGTCTATAGAACACAATTTTCTGAATTAAACCATTACATCATTTCTCCAGATTCACCCTAGTTGCTGAGATATTCAAAGACTCCAGGAATTTGCTTGGGAGCAAAAAGTTATCGGGTAGACTCCAGATGGCTTCCCACTACTAAAAGCACTGCAACTATCGATTATACCGCTAGCATATCGTTATCACCGGCCAATAGCAATTCGAACAAACAGCTCGTGCGCGCTGATAGCAGCTGCCGAACAACAGAACCTGGGCGGCCATCACGCTTTTCGACGGTTTGTTTACATTTAACCAGACTGGTTATTAATTTGTATGCGATGTTCGGGCTCGCACTAAGAGCTGGAGTTTTCGCAGCAATTGGCCGCCAGGGACCGCTAGTGAGCCATGGTGTTTACCCTGGCTCACTAGCGGTCCCTGGCGGCCTGAAGCTGCTAAAACTCCAGCTTTTAGTGCGAGCTATCTCGGTCGTATCTTTGGTAGTTGTGTTATCGTGGTTTTAGTTTGGTAATTGGTATTGTCCTTCCAGTAACTTGACAATCCTGGCTGAGGCGTTGACAAATCTTCAAACGAACGATAACGGTCATTTGTGGAAATGCCGAATCAGTGCTCAAGGCAATAGATAAGATACCAGAAATGCACTTATAAACAATGTCGCTGCTGTATAAACAAAAATCGTGCATATGACTACGAAGAAGCATCTCGATCGCTGCATCGCCCACCGGTACGTGTTGACATACGGTTTTGACTGATAGTAGTTTGAATACAAATAATTGTTGAACACCGAAGTCTTTTGCCTATTATAATGTATTTTAAATATTACGTCAAGGTAGGTCGGTATTCGTCATTGGCATAGGCCGTCTTCAGGTTATTCAGTAACCTGATTCGAATTCTTAACACAATAAATATGAAAAATCAATGGTTCATAATTTACAAATGTTTGGTAGGTATTTTTAAGTCTATTTTCCAATTAATTAGTAACATTAACATGAGAAATAGACAGAAATGCAACTTAATCAGATTTGTAACCTGAAAATAGACTATGATTGAAACTCTGGTATTAGTTCAGTAATTCACCTCCCCAGTTTATGGTGTTCTTGAGGTCCTTAACCCGCGCCGTGCCGGTGCTCGGCGCCACCTTCGCCGTGCCGGGGGGGGGGGGGGGGGGGGGGGGGGGCGTTTCGACGCCCCCCCTTCTAATTCTGCTCCTAGGCAACGTAGCGCAAAACGAAAAACAGCGTTGGAAAGCTCGTCAAAAATGATTTAGAAACTACTTCAGTCCTTTTTTCGCTCAGGTTATTATTGAGGTCACCAGAGGTCATCATAGGTCAAATTTTCCCGTTTTAGGTAACTTGATCCTGAAATCCCACGATATCTCGGGAACTATGATAGCTAGGACGAAACCGAAAAAAGCAATAGATAGCTCTTGAAACGCTCCAGTAACGTTTTACCGTCAGATTTGAGTTCAGGTCAATACTTGAGGCTCCAGAGGTCATCAAAGGTCAAAATGGCTGTTATCTTGGAAAAAGTTTTTCGCGAATAACTTTTTTGCTATTCAAGATAGAGCATTGATTGTGGCTCCATCGTGTTTCCATCGGCAAGGCGCATCGAAAAATATACATCTTGACCATGGAAAGTCAATTAAAAATTTGACCTCAGGTGAAGGTCACATGGTGACCAAGTCGGTCACGGTGGGTCATGTTGCATATGAGTCGATGCGTCTTGACGAGAAAATCACATTCGTGCCTTCTTCAAGTTTATATCTCTCTTCGATCAAAAGTTATTGGCAACAAAGTGTATGTGACCTCATGTGACCTCGGATGACCTTGTGGGGGGTAAAATAAACCAAAATAGTATCTGGGTAATGAAGAATGGTCTATTACTACATGATCTTGAAGAAAAAACGTTGATTGGATGCGTTTACATGGAAAGCAAAGCATTTCAATATTTCCCCATTGACTTATAATGGGGAAGGTCACGTGATCGATCAGACCTTAGGTCACCGAATAAAAAAATCCGAGATATGCAAATTGTAGGTAATGATATCCTTATCAAACTCTAAAAGTTTAAAAGTGATCACCCGGAAACTGTAGACGTGGGACGACCACAAACTTTTTCTGAGGTTGGGTCACGTGACCTGACCTGGTGACCTGACCTGATAAGACCTGAAACTTTTGGTTTCACAAAAGTTGTAAAAATGTTCAGCGGACAGGTACTGAAAATTTCAGCTACCTGGCTTCAACGGTTTTTTAGCTATTGGCAAAAAACGGAGGGGGGGGGGGCGTCTAAACGCCCCCCCCCCCGGCACGGCGCGGGTTAATAGTAGAAGAGTTGTCTGCTGACTAATATTATGACATACTGAACAGTGGGTTATCTTTCTTGTAGAGGTTGATTTTCCATTGGGTTTGCAGTGCTGGCATATTTTTATCTTTGCACTTTGCTGAGATGCAAAGATAAAAAGGTTTAACACACATTCAATGATAAAGTGAAATAATGTGTTATCTTTGCATCCCTCTGAGATATAAGGTCATGTGAGTTCCGACTAAAAATCAAGTACTGAACTGAACTAGACTGAATCAACCTCTACTTAAACAAATATGGAATTATTCATGTCTGCCTTGTGGAAGATAACAAATATTTCTGTGTGTTCCTGAAAAACCTCGCTC
This sequence comes from Chirona hameri, assembly GCA_036785665.1. Lineage (NCBI taxonomy): Eukaryota > Metazoa > Arthropoda > Thecostraca > Balanomorpha > Balanidae > Chirona > Chirona hameri. The sequence continues at coordinate 41,540 of JAXIVJ010003954.1, read as the reverse complement.
CTTCATTGCTCGTTTTTTTAGTCACACGCTTAGAAAATATATTATTATCTTCCACTCGGAGCCATGCAGAGTCCTCTATACTGTCTGTCTACAAGATGGTCTAGGGTGGGGTCCAGGGGGCGATGCCCACTCAGTGGGTTCCACAGCACAGCAAGCGAATGCGAGCGGAGCGTTCTAAACATGGGTCCCTATGACCGTAATTGCTGTAAAGATTAGGTCAGGTTTGAGTATGTATAGTTTTTGGTGACATAGTTTTGGTATTACTGGTACGCTTTTCTGTCTGTCGTAATAATACTCTCTTTCTTTGTTATGGACCTCAAGAACACCATTAACTGAGGAGGTGAATTACTGAACTAAAATCTGAAACTGAACAGAAACTTGTCCCTTATGTCATTAGTGTAATTATGTCATTGTCATGTTGTGTTATATCATTAGTGTAACGCTTCAGGTTTATAATTATTTTTGCCTCAACGCTCATCTTCAAAAGAGAGCTATTAGATATTATAATTGTTTTGTAATGGTTATTTTTGATAGATCACTAAATAAATATATTTAATTATTTTTGACTTTTGAAGAAGAAAAAAAACTCGCTCCTCCATGATTATGGGTTTCATGCTCAGTCCAGACTGGTTACTGATTTAACTTTTTTTTGGCACGATTCAATCACAATTCATTTTGGAACCTGAATGATTAAATCACTGTTCAATTCATGAAACAATTTTTTTATGAATTGATTAAATCAATGCATTAAAAGTGCATTTATATATGTCCTGTATTTCAGGGTGCCAGGGCAGACAGCCAGCTGTTGGCTGCCTCGATGGCAGCATGCAGATTGAAGGAGGCAATGCGTGTGTGCTTCAGGCACTTTGTGGCTCATGATTATGAGTCAGGCTCACATGTTAAGTTGAAGAAGTCTGCCATCCCATCACTGGTACGTGTTGATCCTTACCGCTTGTGTATTAAAGTAGGTGCTTAACTTTGATAAACTTTGCCTTGTGAAGGAATACACACATTTTGGAGCACCGATTTCTTTGAAAATCATTGTAACGGCTTACCATTTGGGCCAAATTTAGTTTACACTTTATTTATTAGCATCAGGGGCGGATCCAGGGGGCAATGGGACACATGCCCCACAAAACGTCTGAGGAGGGCCCCCTCTGTGGACGGTTGGGCCTGGGTCCATCCGTGTCTGAGGACCCGAGGGCCCTTGCCAAGCCCGGGGCACAGCCATGACTGAGAAGGCCCTTTCCAGACCTTTGATGGCCCAACACTGGTCTGAAAGGGCCCTCGCTGGGCCCGAGAGGGCATTTACCAAGCTTAGAGGCCTTACGTCAGTCCAAGGGGCCCTTACCAGGCTAAGGGAGCACAAAGCTGGTTTGAGAGGGTCCTTCCCAGGTCTGCACATGCTGGTGGTCCTCTCAGGCCAGCATAGGGCGCTCTCAAGTCTTGCAAGGGCCCTACAAGACTGGCATAGGCCCTCTCAGGCTTGACAAGGGCCTTCTCATACCTGAAAATACACTTGGACCGACTGCAGGCCCTTTCAGACTGGCAAAAATCTTGGGAGCCCCTTGCAGCTTGTGGGCCCTTTGACGTCTGATGTGCCACCGCCCCCCACCAGCCTTGGAGTTTGGGCCATTTTCTGGACTTTTTGGGTCCAAATTTTTTTGCTCTCTTCATATTTGTTCAGGAAATTTGCTCTCCTTTCGCCTGGTCTTACCGACATTGTCGTTAAAATATAATTCAATTTTCCTCACAAGGATTTAATATCTATTACAAATCAGGATTTTGTCTTACTTTCCAAGTAAAATAATTAAAGCAAAAATGAAAATCTGAACTTTCCCGACAATAACAATACAATTTTACTCTCCACCTATGGATTTTTACTCTCCGGGACCGGGTCATGAAATGAAAAATCCAACACTGCCCCCCACCCCCATTTTCTTTCCTGGATCCGCCGCTGACTAGCATGAGAGGTTTGCCAGTGTTGTATGCAAGTGTGTTGGTGAGAAGTACAAGAAGAAGTGAAATCAAATATGTCTGTGTAATTTTGCTTCAGTATTACTGCTTACAAATGCATATTTCTCAAGCATTTCAAAGTACACTACTGGTACATACCGGGTTCCAGTGGTATTTTGTCCAAGCATAGCACGACTTAATATTTCCTGATACTGTTTATGTTTGTTCATGTGATTTGAATTACACTATAACATAATGAATAATCGAGTAAATTGTAAAATACATCATTCAGTATCTAATGGCATTATATCATTCCCATTTCCACATTTCATGACCTGAGTGACATTGCCTTTCCAGCACCTTCCTGACATGGCTCCGGAGCCTGCAGACGGTCCATCAGCTCTGGTAACCAGTGGCAGCAGTGAAGCTCGGCTGAAAAGGAGCGGCACACACGTGCTGGGTGTCACGGGACAGCTGCAGTTGTTGGGCGCGCGCGACCGGCCGGCGCGGCTGAATAGGAGCGACCTGATCTCTGTCTTGTGTGTGTGGCCTGCAGGAAGACGGGGGGGGGGGGGGGCTGGGGCTGGGCTGCCTCCAGATGGATGAGCAGGATTTTGACAGCTCATTGAGTGTGAGGTAGGGGGAGGGGGGCAAACACCTAGCTGCCCCCCCGTCTCAAAATGTGGCAGCGCCCTTGCATGTGTGTGTGCCCTGTTTTGAGATACGACTGATGCCTGATCTGACCCGACCTCTAGCTTGCCCTCTGACTTGACCTCCGGCTTGACCTCTGACCCGACCTCCGACATGACATCTGACCCGACCTCTGACATGCCATCTGATCCGACCTCTGACATGACATCTGACCCGACCTCTGACATGACATCTGACCCGACCTATGACCCGACCTGACATGACAGCTGACCTGACCTCACTGTGCGTGACATGCAGGGGGCCACTTGTCATCTGATCTGACCTGACCTCTGTCTGTGTATGACCTGGAAGGAAACACGGCTGCTATCTGGCATCTGGTCCGACCCCTGGCATGACATCTGACCTGACCTCACTGTGCGTGTCGTGACATGCAGGGGGCGCTGTTTGCCATTTGACCTCTGACATGACCCCTGTCTGTGAGTGGCTTGCAGGGAGACACGGCTGCCGTCTGACCTCTGCCTGTGTGACTCAATGGGAGAAATGACTGCTGTTTGACCTCTCACATGCCTGAACTCTGTGCAGGGGCGTCGCCCCCCCCCCCCCCTCCCCCCCCCCGGGGGGCAGATAGCAGGATTTGAACAGCTCAATGAAAGTGAGGTAGAGAGGGGGAACACCTGCCTGCCCCCCCGTCTCACAATATTGTGGCAGCGCCCTTGCATCTGTATCTTGTGTGTGCCCTGCTTGGATACACAGCTGCTGCCTGATCTCTGGCCTGATATTTGACCTGACCTCCGGGTTGACCTCTGATCTGACTTCTGACATAACATCTGACCCGACCTCTGACATGACATCTGACCCGACCTCTGCCATGACATCTGACCCGACCTCTGACATGACATCTGACCCGACCTCTGACATGACATCTGACCCGACCTCTGCATGCCATCTAACCTAACCTCACTCTGTGCGTGACCTGCAGGGGGACGCTGTTTGATATCTGACCTGACCTCTGTCTGTGTGTGACCTGGTAGGAGACGCGACTGCTGTCTGACCGCCGCGCTGGTGTGACCTCTGGCATGACATCTGACCTGACCTCACTGTGTGTGACATACAAGGGGACGCTTTTTGCCATCTGACCTCTGACCTGACCTCTGTCTGTGAGTGGCTTGCAGGGAGACACAGCTGCCGTCTGACTTGATCTGACCTCTGCCTGTGTGACCCAAGGGGAGAAATGGCTGCTGTTTGACCTGACATGCCTGAACTCTGTGCGGGGGCGTCGCCCACCGGGGGGGGGGGGGGGTTTGCCCCCAAATTAGTAGGATTTTAACAGCCCAATGAAAGTGAGGTAGAGGGGAGAACACCTGCCTGCCCCCCCCCCCCCCCCGCCGTCTCAAAATATTGTGGCAGCGCCCTTGCATCTGTATCTTGTGTGTGCCCTGCTTGGAGACACAGCTGCTGCATGATCTCTGGCCTGGTATTTGTCCTGACCTCCGGGTTGACCTCTGACCTGACTTTTGACCCGACCTCTGACATAACATCTGACCCGACCTCTGACATGACATCTGACCTGACCTCACTCTGTACGTGACCTGCAGGGGGACGCTGTTTGACATCTGGCCTGACCTCTGTCTGTGCGTGACCTGGTAGGAGACGCGACTGCTGTCTGACCGCTGGTCCGACCTCTGGCATGGCATCTGACCCGACCTCTGACATGACATCTGATCCGACCTCTGACATGACATCCGACCTGACCTCACTCTGTGCGTGACCTGCAGGGGGACGCTGTTTGACATCTGACATGACCTCTGTCTGTGACCTGGTAGGAGACGCGACTGCTGTCTGACCGCTGGTCTGACCTCTGGCATGACATCTGACCTGTCCTGTGTCTGTATGTCTCTATATGACCTGCAGGCATACACAGTTACTGTCCGACTTCTGACCTGACCTCAGTATGTGGCTGTAGTTAGGCACAACTTCTGACCTCTGACTTATATCGCACAGTTGATATTAACATGGAGTACTTGTTCGTTTGTTGTACATTTATAAGGTGCGGAGGAAAGGTGAAATGGTGACATCATTTGCTGTGGAGAATGGAATTGGTCATGTTTGGTATTGTTATTGCTTTTACTAAAATGTATGAATGGCTCATCCGTTGACTTTGTTGTTTCATAATACAGCCAGAACAAGTAAGCATGGTTTTTCTCGGTGTTTGAACCAGGACTTAGTGACTGCGCCTCTGGTCTAGTTCTAAGACCGCTGTAGCTGAGTTGTGACGCTGATATGTGATGCCCTACTAGACAGACATATTGCAATTTAGTTCCATGGAGAGGCGCTTTAATTTAAGCGTTTGCTTTTGCGCCAATCCAACACTGTTTCTTTCGTTGTATATGTTTAGTTGATACTAAAATTACTCTGAACTGAACTGAACAGTCAGTCAATCGAACGTGACGTTGACGCTACATGTGGTAGTACTAAAATGATAAAAGAGAAGAAACGATTCATGAAACCATTTATTCAGAAAACCACTCATGCTTGATTGTAAGCATTATTTAATGAAGCTTGTAACTTAAATCAACGGTAAAGGCGTAAAGGCTGCGTAAAACCATGTATTCATCGTAACAATCATTTTGAACGAGAAACAAAGACTCGCCCGGCTGTCGTGACATTCCTGGCTGGGCGAGTCGCCGCCGCTACCACCGATGTTCCATTACAGCTTCTCAGTACGCCCTCCCGCCAACGAGTTGCGGAACAACGGCGCAGACAACACAACAAGGAAGCCTGAAGGCAGTGAATACTGAACACAATATAAGATTGGCACTGTTCTGTGACAAAAAATAGCAACCCACCACAATGGAGAATGAAGACAGAAATCTCCCACAAAAACACAGTAACATTGTTCTTTGCTACTTGTGTCTTAAACGAGGAAAGTACACCATTGTTGAAATATTGCTTTCCCATTTTCACAAAAAGGGAAAAAATATCACCAGAAATGGGGAAAATCGCCTCCTCCCATTCCAATGGCAATTATATTAAATTATATATTGAAGATGTCCATTTTTTTAATATTCACTTCATGTAAGTGCAATAAAATTATTGCAAATGCAAATAAATCTGCAAAATAATTGCAAATAAATATATTGCAATGAAAAGATTGGGCATAGACACATGCTGTTGAAATGCATCTAAATCAGCGTTACCAGCTTTACAGCTTTCCATAAACTTGCACTCTTCTTCTTAGTTAGTCATCCAAGAGCCATCTTTCCTCACTGCTTATGTTTTTTTATCTATACAATCACAGCTCTGATACCAGTAACACTGCAGCCAAGGCCATTGCAGCCATCACCTGAAACTTGTGCAATATGTACCTACATGTATTGAATAGGTGATTGTAGTGTGATTGTATGCCATTTTGTACTGACAATATGTATTGTCAAAATAAGCAGACTGGTTATTGATTCAACATTTTTAATGATTCAATCACAATTCATTTCATCTTTGGGACCTGAATTATTAAATCACCATTTGATTCATGGATTTTTTTTAGAATCGTTTTTTTCAGATTCCAAGAGTTAAAAAAATATGTTAATTGATTCACATTTGCTTCAACATTTACATATATATGACATTTAAGTTATATCAACATTTAAATATATACACGACTGAGGGAGAGAATCTTGCTAAGGAGCTCAGTATCGTTTGGATCAGTGAGGCCATGTGGCCTTTCTAAATTCTGCACATTTATAAGTATAAGTAAGTATAAGTATTAAATATATATGTTGAATTTGTCAAATCAATAAAAATGGAAACATACCTACATGTGTGTGGTCATTAAACCATTGTTACAGCAAAAATATCAAATTGGCCATTATTGTCTTATATTGACAATTTATATTGAAAATAACTTACATTTACATTGCCAATTTAGGTATGTGTAAATCCATTGACATAAATCACACATGTTCCTCACTTAACTTATTTGCCTTTTAAAGTTAAAAACACTCATCACTTTTTAGCTGGTACCATGGACGCAGGCTAACACCATTGGTAGCTGTTGGTAGGGTGATCTGCTGTAACCTTGGACACATCATAATGTTGGACTTTTTATGCCATCAGAATGTTAACAATACAGACACACTGTGCGCCAGTAGCCCCTATACTCTGATAGCATGACAAGCCTGAGGTAAGACATGTCTGAAGATTGGGCTTTTACCATACCTACAGTGTTATAGGTACCAACATGCAGTGCATATCTGGTAGCTAATTCCCATTCTCATAAAAGTATAATTAAATTGTGTTCACACAATTGATATTTTTAACATAAAGGTAGGTGTAGCATGTATTGATGTCTTACTTATTCTAAATTGAAATAAGTATTAACTGCACATAGGTGGTAGGTACTACCTAGTACCTACCACAACAATAAGAAACATGGAATTAAATTGAATTACAGGCTCCTAGAATTGCTTTGGAGCTGGTGTGCGGAGTGGCAAACTCTGACTAAAATAAGTATAAAGAGTGAAAAATTAAACCAAAAAGCATATGTACCAGGCTTTATCACCCAATTACCTGCTCACCAAAATTAGTTATTACCTATGCCAATGTTTACCTGTCTTTTCGTCCACAGGCTGTCCCTATCATTACATCCATAAATCAGTATCAGGTTTCCAATTATCCAATACATTTTAAAATAAGGAGTGGGAAATTCACAGTAAAACTCAGGAAAAAGAGTGGAAAAATAGTATCCATGGGGTGTCATTTTCCACCCAAATTTCCCAATGCTAGGACACTGATTATTAAAATGTATCTAAATCGGCCTTTTTACAGTTTGCAATAAACTTACACAGCTTTCTGTAGTCAAAGAGGTCAATATCTCACTTTAGTATTTACCAAATCATTACTTTTGATACAACAGGAGCTATACGATCCCAGATAAACTGCAACCACCAGCGCCAACCCCAAACCCAAGGTGATATATCTCCAAACCCAAGGCGATATGTATAACCCAAACCCAAACCCACGCAAGCGCACGTATTGAATAGGCGGAACGTATTTTATCTACCGTGGCCTGGGCGAAATCATCGGCCTGTATTTTGTCTTAGGTGCGTCGTTCACGTAGCAATTTGTTACCTCTGATTACCTTCACCGTAGTGGGGATCGTTTTTTTTTCGATATCGAAACGAAAAATAAGTAAAAACAATATAAGTGAAAATTCAACTAAAGGGGCTCCAGATGTAAATTTCGTTGCATCCAACCATCACAACAATAGCTACTTATCGTAGGAAAAATAATTTTGACAGATCAAAACAGTAGGCACACTCCCTTTAATGTCATATCCAAACTCAGTGTTTTTATGTGCAGTTTCGGAAGATTTCATGTATCCGTTGTGACTGTCTGCGACTGTTGACCGTTTTTTGTCATGGTAACTGGCCGCCGGAGGTTGTTTGAATCGCACGTGGAGCGTCCGAGCCAGTCCGAGCGTCGAACGCCGGGCGGCGGGCGGTTAGGGGTGCGGTTAAATCTCGTATTAGGAATATACATTTATATCGACATTTGTGGCGCCGGGTTAGATGTGGCACAGTGCCGGTTCAACTAGGAGCCGTTTTAGCTAAGTGGTATGATCTTCGTCTTCCATAGTGGAAGGTGGCCGGTTCAAATCCCGGTGAAGACACGGTTTTTATATATCGAATCAATGTTGCGTTTCAACCATACATGTTCGATATCGACGTCGATTCAACAACACTGTTGTTATGTTATGTCCATGTCATGTGCCATGGACAAATGTTAAGTGGCTAACAACAAATATATAATCAATATTTGCCTTTCAACGTCTATTCAATGTCAAAACTACCAGCTTGTGTTACTAGCCGGCGTCACAGCACACTATTACCAACCATGTTCCCACCAAAGTAGAGTCAAATGTGATCAAACACACACAAAATCATTCACGCAGATTGTAGTGCATCACAGGCAGATTGGAATGTCTAGGGTTGAAGTGTCTAAAGTAGGTATAGACTAGAGTAACTTACGTGCAGATAGGAGTGGGGCAGATCTGGTAGTAGAGCTCGATTGGCTCTTGGAACACTGTGGCGCGGTACTGCTGGTCCGTGAGCGTTAGGTAGCCGGCCGGCAGCTCCGCCGAGGCCTGCTGCTGCATGGTGACCTCAGCTGGCCGCGTCAGAGTCGAGCTCCTGACGGCCGGCTGGACTTCACACATGACGCTACACGCAGCGGCTCACTTCCCACACAGACAGACAGACAGCTGCACGGACAGCAGGCGGGGGGGGGGGGGAGGGGGCGCTGTCGGCTCAGACTGACCGCCGCCGGCCTCTCCGTCTCCCAGGCTCAGTGCTGCTGGCTCGCGGTTCGGCGCGCCGTTCGAGTCTTCCTGTGACGGACACTCGACGGTCGGGAGGGCCGGACCGGGGCCGCGTGCGCTGCCTCCACCGCCTGCCGCGTACTACTGGCGTCACCGCCGGTCCCGTGAGCCGCCGATACCCCGCGGTCCGCTGCCGACCTGCCTGACACCTGGCGGAGGGTACAGGAAACAGCCGAGGGTGTTGATGGGTTCAGAACAAAGCAGTGTTCGGTGGTGGTATATGTGTTCGTGAACAGTTACGAATAGTGTTTGCCTGTTTGTTGGTGTTGGTTTAAAATTTCACTAACAAGGCCACTTGCTGATCAGTCACTTGCGAATATGTATGAAGACCACCAACGGTTGATGAGCGTTTGTGCACTGTTGGTGACCATATTGGACGTTCCATGTGAAGTGTATTCAGCCCGGACTTCGGGTCTGGTAGTTCAACATATACATGATAAACGGCCACCAAATTCAGTTTCAGGGCCAACAACCAAGGGTACTGAGAAATGTCTTACAAAAGTATGGGTTAAATCTGGTTACCTTCAAGCTTCAACTATACTTACGAAAAGGTGAAGTTTGATTGAAAATAATGAAATAATGAACGGCTTGCCAGCATCACGAATTTTCATGAAAACCCTAGTTTGGGATTTGTTTCCACCGACACCCATGCAGGGGCGGCCCCACGGATTTTTGCCAGGGGTGGCAAAATTGACTGAATAGGTACGCATGTATCCTCTACTGGGAAACAGTGTCACAGAAGTGTAAAATGCTTATAAACCTCGCGACAAATAAACACAAAACAAGAAAAACAACAACAAACAAGACCCAACACATTTCGTCCTATTTTTGTGCTATTAATTAGCTGATAGGTATCTATTTTTGCAAGTTCTTCAAATATTTTATCACATTTTATTTTGATACCGTGGACCCATAAAATATTAATAGCACCCCACGATGAATTAACTATGTATCGCGTTTTTCAGATGGTAGACAATTTAAAATTAGCAAATCATATTTTTTAATATTAATATTTTTTAATATTTTTTTCTTCTCAAAAATCCATCGGGCGCCTTTTTTAAATCGACATTTTGTCCGAATTCGCGCTCCTTTCGTTTGGCCAGGGCTATCGCGTACCCTTTCGTTTGGCTAGGGCTATCGCGTATGGTATGGCGAAAATATAGACCAATTACATGCCTACCGATTCGTCATACTCTGCAGGACAGGGTCGCATGGAATGCAAGGGCAAAGCCATTATATGGTTTGGTTAGTTGCACGGCTGCATCAAAGCCTAGCGCTCCCGGTGTCGGCACTAAGGCGCACTCCCGCCCGCGCCTCACGCAAAGAATCGCCCCTCGCGACACGCGAGCTGAGCACTGCGCGCCGCCGACCCGGCTTACGGAGCAAGCTCTCGTCCAGTTACGGACAAACAGTGCACCGCATGTTGACAAACTTATCTCTGTCCACTAGCCCAGATATCCAAGGAGATCGTGACAAATTTCCAGTCACCTCCGACTGCTAGAAATGTTACTTTTTTACAATTGCATGCACCATATTTGCCATACGTAGCCTTTGACCGGGACTCGCTTGACTGGCTGCGCCGGCCCGGCTCGGCCAACTTCGAACCTGTAGGCTGTACACGATGTGACGTCAGAGGCCACGGCGCGGCCGCCGCCGCACTGTGGGCGGCTTGACCGTTCTAGCACGACACGGGTCCAAAAATGAATTATCGGGAAATGCTATGAAACCTATACCACTGTGTTCGGAACTCTCCATACCACATTGTCTTGGGCTTTGTTTTTTTATTGCGGGTGTTATTTCATGGCGAAACCCCAACTTAAACGTAGACTTTCGGGTCGCGTCGGCCGGACCCGCCCTCAGCACATTTCGGCAGCGTGTCTTTGGAGCAAGAAAAAGTGCCAAATTTAAGAAGGAAATGTACATATATATATATATATATATATATATATATATACACCAAAAGATAGCTCTGAATCTGTGGAACATAATGAACCCAACAATATTGGCAATTACGCAATCGCTTATGCTGCAAATGCACACCAAAGTATTTGGTGCTTTTTTTGTTAGTCTGAATGTTTTTGGATGGATGGATTTCTGAGGTCAGGCCCTGCGCTAAGCATAGCTTGTTGCGCAGGCCCTGACCCCACCACCTGATCAAGCAATTCCTGGTGTCTGCAGAATTTGGAAGAGAAAATTGTATGTGCCTGACATACCTGGACACGCCCTGCCCTCTGACGTCACCTGACCTTGAGTGCGGCCGCTGCCACCGGCCCACAGGCCATTCCCAGTTGGGCAAATAGCAAGCGCTGAAGCGACCCGAACCCGGGCTGCCACTACCGGGTGAGGTCAGAAGTCCAGCACTCTCCCAACTGAGCTACAGGGGCAAACATTAATAATTAACATTACATTACAGATAACCATGACACAGTGATGTAATTGACTAGAGCTTATGAATTACTTCAGCTTTGGTTCATTGTGGCCCAGTCACAAGTGTTGAAACATTGGCATGGCACCATGGCTGGAAAAGCGCTGGCCATTGCCATCAACAGGAAGTTGCTGGCAGCCTTGGCCTCCATCACCCCGATGATGCAGCTAGACTCAAGAGTCTATGGCCTCATAGCCCCATTGTTTATATTACAATATTCAGTATTGTTGTTGCTCCTCTGGATGGGTGCTGTTATTCTAGAATTCAGATATATTATTAATTAATAACACTGATAATAATTGAATGTACCACCTTTGTTTCCTTATTCCTTAAGTGTACCGAAGTATACCTATGCAGGTAGGTATGTTAGGCCAAGGTGGGTTTTCACTGCTGCTGGTCACCTTGACCTTGGCACCTTGAGGCACCCTAAAGCCCTAATCATCATCATGACCTTGGCACCATCTAGGTTTATAATAATATTGGGGATTATGAGACTAGTGCAGGAATGTCATATCACTGTAGGCGCCAGTTTATTGCATTTATTGGGATGCACATTGAACTATCCCAGTGATGTGATTGGCTGGAGCTTATGGTTATGAGTGACTTCGGCTTTGCCAGCCTCCACTGAGCTGCAGCCACGAGGTAGCACCTCCCAGCGGCACCAACCAGCCTCCCTGAGCTGCAGCCACGAGCCAGCACCTCCCAGCGGCACCAACCAGCCTCCACCGAGCTGCAGCCACGAGCCAGCACCTCCCAGCGGCACCAACCAGCCTCCACTGAGCTGCAGCTACGAGCCAGCGCCTCCCAGCGGTCTGTCCTACTGCGTGTGCGTGTGCGCGCCTGTATGTGTGGGTGTGTCAGCGCGCGCGCGCGTGTGTGCGTGTGTGTGCGTGTGTGCGTTTCGCGCGCGTGCCTGTGTGTGTGTGTGTGTGTGCGTGCGTGCGTACGTGTGTGCGCGTGTATGCGCGTGTGTATGCGCGTGTGTGCGTGTGTGTATGCGCGTGTGTGCGTGCGCGCGCGTGTGTGCGCGCGCGCGTGTGTGCGTGCGCGTGTGTGCGTGCGCGCGTGTGTGCGTGCGCGCGTGTGTGCGTTTGCTCGCGCGCGTGTATGCGTTTGCTCGCGCGCGTGTATGCGTTTGCTCGCGCGCGTGTATGCGTTTGCTCGCGCGTGTGTGTGCGTGCGTGCGTACGTGTGCTCGCGCGTGCGTGTGCTCGCCGGTATGTGCGTGTACGTGTGTGTGTGTGTGCGTGCATGCGTGCGAGTGTGTGTGTGTGTGTGTGTGTGTGTGTGTGTGTGTGTGTGTGTGTGTGTGTGTGTGTGTGTGTGTGTGTGTGTGTGTGTGTGTGTGTGTGTGTGTGTGTGTGTGTGTGTGTGTGTGTGTGTGTGTGTGTGTGTGTGTGTGTGTGTGTGTGTGTGTGTGTGTGTGTGTGTGTGTGTGTGTGTGTGTGTGTGTGTGTGTGTGTGTGTGTGTGTGTGTGTGTGTGTGTGTGTGTGTGTGTGTGTGTGTGTGTGTGTGTGTGTGTGTGTGTGTGTGTGTGTGTGTGTGTGTGTGTGTGTGTGTGTGTGTGTGTGTGTGTGTGTGTGTGTGTGTGTGTGTGTGTGTGTGTGTGTGTGTGTGTGTGTGTGTGTGTGTGTGTGTGTGTGTGTGTGTGTGTGTGTGTGTGTGTGTGTGTGTGTGTGTGTGTGTGTGTGTGTGTGTGTGTGTGTGTGTGTGTGTGTGTGTGTGTGTGTGTGTGTGTGTGTGTGTGTGTGTGTGTGTGAGTGTGTGAACGGTGTATGTTGAGGACATTTGCCCTTCACACACCGGTAAGTCGAGGACCACCGGTGTATGTCGAGGACCGAAAGCCGGTCCTCGACTTTAAAGCTAATCAAGAACCGATAATTAACGTCTTCTCGGTCATCTGACTTAATTTTGAGATGGTCCTCAACATGTACGAAAACCTTACTTTTTCACACATATTGTGTGAATGTGTGTGAACGTCGCTTCAATCTGACGTGTGTGAACTTCAGACGACTGTGGGGGCAGCCATATTGAATGGCACCACCATGATCCGCGCATGAACCTCTCTTGTTTTTCTATTTCAGAATTATTGGAAATTCGTTGCTTTCATTACTTCCTAATTAATATAACTAATTATTTTAGCCGGCGGAAATATTTAATTCATTTTTCTTATGAAATTTGAGGTATTTGAATCTTACTTTACGAAACTATATTTTCTGCGGAGAAGTCCTGCTGTTCGTCAAGGCCACAGAGATAGCTGTTCGTCAAGGTCATAGAGATAAGGTAGACCCGTCCCTGCCGCGCCGGTATCTGTCATGACGTCACCGGGGGAACACTTATATCCGGCATAGCAAGCTAAATATATGAAACACTACTTCGCAAGTGTCATACATGTCTAACGTACATTATTATAACGTCAATAATGCATGTTAGACAGTATGAAGTCTCATATTAATGACAAGGAAACTCACAGGCATCCAAAAAGTAGTACCCCTGGTGACGTCATCAGCGCAGATTATAGATCAGCTTATAGGCATTGGGATGACAACGGCCTGGCCGTTCGTAAGCTACACGTTTGTGCCATATTTGTGCGGTTGACGCGCGTGCTGAGTCGGGGCTGGGTTGAACATTATTCATCTGCAACTGGAGGTAAGGCTTTCATGTGTTTCATTAATTAATGTGATGTGTTGTATTATTGATCCACCTTTTTACCGGTGGTTTGCCACGTTACCATCAGAAGGAAAGTAAGGATACAGATTTTTGCCACTGCGGGGCACGGCTGCATAGTGATAGGCGTTTATATTTTGAAAGGATCTGCTACCATCCAAAGCACCAAACAAGTAAAATTGTAAAAGAAAAGAAATAAGAGAATGAAGCTGAGGGCATAGATTCAGTAACGCACCTCTGGTAGGCAATAGGTGGTAGGTGGAAATTTGGGTAATGGTGGGGCTGGCCAGAGGTGAAAAAACCTCGAGGTTGACACCGACAAAGAGCCAGGCTAACTCACTTCCATTTTTCGCGCTCTTATGGCCAATTACTCTAAAAAGCAAGTTTTTTTCTCACGCCTCGGTGACTAACAATATTGATAAAAATCGGCACTCTGGTACATTTGGTAAACATGCAACATATTTTGTCAACACGCAGCACATTGTGTCAACACACAGCACATTTTCAACACAACACATTTTATGATTGGTACAATGAGTGCTACACATGAAGATAGGGGTGTCTGAATAATTGTACTCCAGAACCATCAGTGCCTATTTTAACATGGTAACGGGGGGGGGGGGGGGGGCAGTGAACCGTTTTGCCCCCCCCCCCCCAGTCAAAAAATGCTGTCCACCCTGATTTCATTATTTCCATGTCAGTTTCCGATTGATAGGTATTCAATTAAAATAAAATATGCTTACCTGGTGATAAATGTATACAAATCCAATGCAAATGTCATGATATTCGTAAGTTTTAGAATTTCCCAACCAAAATAAGTATCTTTAAATTATTTCCGGAATATCTTGAATTTCAATATCCTTTGAACAATTGCTCATTAGCGGCAGAGTGGCGGAGATCGGGGGTTGTTGGATCAGAAACGTCGCCACACAATTTGGAGTGGGTGGGGGCAACTGCTGAACCGATTGTGTTCACATTTGGTGTGTAGTTAGGCAGGGGCTCCGCCACAGGGGGCGGGGGGGGACGTGTGTCCCCTAGGGGCGGATACAGGGGGCCGCGGGGGACGGCCGCCCCCTGCGGGTGGATACAGAGGGGGGCGGCGCCCCCCCCCCACCTGCACCCCCTCCGCACCGAAGGCGCGGAAGGGCCTTGCAAGCAGACCAATTTCCGCGCCGAATGCGCGGAAATAGACATGCTTACAGGGTTGGATATCTGACATTTGCTGCATTCAGACCAGGAGCCGCCCTCAGGCTAGGTGCCGCCCCTGGCCAGGTGCCGCCTTCAGGTCATGTGCCGCCCTCAGGTCATGTGATGCCCTCAGGCCAGATGCCGCCCCCTGGTCAGGTGCCACCTTCAAGCCAGGTGCCGCCCTCAAGGCAGGTGCCGCCCTCAGGCCAGGTCCCGTCATCAGGTCACGTACCGCGTTCTGGCGGGGCACCGCCCTCAGGTCAGATGCTGCCCTCATGCCAGTTGCCGCCCCCTGGTCATGTGCCGCCCCTTAGCCATGTGCCGCTACCTAGCCATGTGCCGCCCTATGGCCAGGTGACGGCGCCCCTCCGGCCAGTGAGGACGCCCCTCCGGCCAGTGACGGTGCTTTTGCGGCCAGTAACGGCATCCCCTGTCAAAGACGGTGCCCCTCCGGCCAGTGACGGCGCCCCTCTGGCTAGTGACGGCGCCCCTCTGACCAGTGACGGCCCCTCTCCGGCCAGTGACGGCGCCCCACCGGCAAATGACGGCGTCCCTCCGCGGCCAGTGACTGCACCCCTCCAGCCAATGACGGCGCCCCTCCGGCCAGTGATGGCGCCCCACCGGCAAATGACGGAGACCCTCTGGCCAGTGACTGCGCCCCTCCACCCAATGGCGGCGCCCCGCTGTTCAGTGACGGCGCCCCTCCGTCTAATGACGGCGCCCATCTGACCAGTGACAGCGTCCCTTCGGCTAGTGACGGCGCCCATCTGGCCAGTGATGGCACTTCTCCGGCCAGTGACGCCACTCTTGCGGCCAGTAACGACGCCCCATCGGCCAGTTACGATGCCCCTTCGGCCAATGGGCACAGACAATGGCGGCACCCTTCAGGCCAGTGACGGCGCCCCTCTGGCCAGTGACCGCTGGAGGTGCGAGGCTCTCAGGCCTCGACAATCGCCCTCTCAGACCAGCCTGGGATCCGCTCAGGCATGGCAAGGGTTCTATCAGGCCTATAAATCATCTAAGGGCCCCTCATGCCGCACGAGGGCCCCTCAGGCTGACAGGGGGCCCGCTCAATCCGATCGAGTTCTCCTTCAGGCCGATCGAGGTCCTCTCAAGCCGACCGAGGACCACTCAGGTTGACTTGACCCATCAGGCCGACCAAGTTCCCCTTCGGGGCGCTGGAGGATCCCCTCAACCCGTCCGTGGGCCCCTCACGCCAACCAAAGGCCCCTCATTCGGAAAATAATGGCCCACAGGCTGACAAAGGGTCTCCTCAGGCTGATAAAGGGCTTCCTCAGACCTAGGGCCCCTCAGACCAAGTGATGGCCCTGAAGCCGACCCTTTGTGCATTTCTACGCACGCCACTGAGTGTCACTCATGGGAGACTAGAAGAACAATAGTTTCTGTGATAATGTTCCTTCAATTGAGGTAGAATGATTTATCACTCCGGACGGGGCAGGGACTGCCCTAAATGACTTTCCCGCTAAAAAAAAGTTGAATGCCGAGACGGAGAAGCTCCTGGAAGTACGGTGAGCAGTCTATCCTCGTGCTGTCAGCTAAAGCTGAGCGCATATTTGTATTTGTTCCAACCTTACGTTTGAAGGTGTCGGCGCCCTTCGCTAAGCAGAGCTGTTTGCATGGACCATATCCGATCGCGCAATATTTTCTGACAGGCGGAATTTAAAGTCATTGATTTACGTGTCACAAACTTTCGGCACGGTCCTCCCCGCGCATTGACTTCATCTTACTCAGGCCGCTGCCACCGATACAGGTCATCCCAGTCAAGGGTAAATAGGACGAGTTAGCACGAGTCGCGGCGCCAGCCCCATGCATCAACTCGAACATCTCTCCCTGCCAACTCTTCTTGGTGCAAGAAGAAGTCAGGCGGGCGCGATTGTCAAATGCCCTACGCAGGCACGTAAACAGGATTTTTATCAGGGAGGGGGGGGGGGCTCCCGGTAGTAAAAAAATCGATCCTCAACCATACCTTGTTGACGGGGGGGGGGGGAGGGGTATGGTTGGGTCGTCAGAGATCTCATTTTATCTAGTGTGCATTTATTTTGCTCAGAGGGAGGGGGGGGGGGGGGGGGGGGGGGGGGGGGGCATGACCCCCGTGCCCCCCCCCCTGGCTACGTCCCTGGCGCTACGGAGAAGAACTTCAACAAGCACCGCAACGACGTGGCTACGATGGAATTTGGACGAGAGGCGCCTCTTCGTCCGTGGAAGATGGAAGCGTCGGCATCTGATGGAAGTGGTAGACAATAATGTCTACCACTTCCATCAGGTATAGATTCAGGCAGAGATTGGGCTAGGTAGATTTCGGCAGGTCAGAGAGGAGAGAGAGAGAGAGAGAGAGAGAGAGAGGGGGGGGGTATATTTCAGCAGGCCAGAGAGAGGTGAATGACCTAGCCGTGACAGAATTAGTCACATCCACGATCGCACTCGAATTGATACGTGCTGCTGACGAAAATGCGTGCTATTGACGGACGGCATACCTACATGTGAGAGTGCTATACAAATACATTCAGTATCTGTTTATAAATACATTTATAATTTTACTTTTAAAAAACTGCAAATGAGTAAGCGTAAGAGAATTGACAATTTTTGCAGGAAAATGTATTTTTATTAATTAACCTTTAACGCCCCTCTAGGCCCATGGCGTCCCCTTTGACGGCGAAAATGCCGCCCCCTGGGTCAGTCGCCCACTCCATTCGGAAAAATCCTAGATCCGCCCCTGGGTATGTTCGAAGAAACGGCGCCCCAATTTCCCGGAAAAAAATGCGCCCCTGTTCCCCGAAAAAAATGCACCCCTATGCCCTGCCAACTACGGCGTCTTACTGGTTCGATACAAAGTTATGGAAGAAAAATGACGAATGACCTCAGGGTGAATATATTTTACCTCGTGGAGGTCACAGGATAAAAATACTACATGGATCTTTGCATTGGCGGATCCAGAACGTATGGTTTGGGAGGGGGGGGGAGAAATTTCCAAAAAGTCTCGCACAATTCTGAAAACGCATCGGATTTGGCTTGCTTATGTATTGATACCTGATTTAAAGCTAACTTTCCTTAGTAAAAGTTGCTTAGAGATTGTTTTCTATATCAGGACATGTGTCGATCTTGCGCCGATTTCAGGCGGTTGGGGGGGGGGGGCAATTGCCCATTTTGCCTAACCGTAGATCCGCCACGTAGATCCGTAAAACCGTAGATTGCAAAAGATGTGGGACTGGTGAACATTGGGAAAATTTAGCAATTTCCTGTGGATTTATATACATTTTCATGTTTCCCCAATGACTTATAATTGGGAGGTCACAAAATATACTTCACTTTAGGTCACTGATATAAAAATCATCCGAAATAGCAGGATTGTAGGTGTGTATGACCTGGTTAAATCCTGTGAGTATCTAAATGATCAGTCAAACAATATGGCTGCGGCACGACCTTACATTTTTTGGAGGTGAAATCACTAGACTTGACTTAGCAACTTGACCTGAGGGGACCCAAGGTAAACAAATTAACAGGATTTGGGCAATTGATAGGCAAGCAGTTGTACCAAAAATGGCAGCGCGAAATGGCGTCGTTTTCCGCTATTTCCAAAAAACCTAAGGGGGGAGGGTATCCGCCCCCACTGTCGGATCCAGGAGGCGGACATCAGGGGAAAATGCCCTCCCCCACAGGAATCTGGGGAGGGGGGGGGGGGGCATGCAATACAAGTATGCCCCCCCGCGCGTTCCGGCACTGAACGTGAAAAACAATGATCTTAGGAGAAAACTTGATTGAAAACGAAAGTTTTTCTCTTAAGTGATTTAATTTTAGTTTTGATATATCCCTTGCTTTCAATGAGAGACAAAACAGCGCACCTGATGCAATTCAAGCAGTCCTGGTGACACTCGCCCCGCTGGGGGGTGGGGGGGGGGGGGCGAATCTGCCACCTACCGGATTTTCTCAATAACTATAAAATTCGAATAGATATCAACGTGAAACCTATAGTACTTTATACTACATCAATTATACGTCTTCTCACCAAATTTCAATGAAATTAATGAAGTATTTCGGGAGATAATAACGTTTTAATGACGTCATGTTATTCCATTTTTGGTGGAAGAACAATAAATGTTTGATTTTTGTAATAGAGTTTCAAAGCAAATTGCAAATACAAAACGTCAAAAGAAAAGAAAAGTCATTCTCTTCCAAATGGCCATCTAGAATTTGTTATTTTTTTGGGGTTTTTGAACCCCAGAAATATTTTGTTCTCGGAAAAATGTCCTCAAAATTTTTTTCTTTGTGAATTCGAAAAGTGAATTTCGTAAGCTCGAATACCAAAATAAGGTGACCGTCGCAAAATCGCGGAGGGAAAAAATGGGGGCTACCTTTTTGCCACAAAAAGATATCCCCAAAAATGGGGGTACCTTTTTGCCCCCCCCCCCCAGTGGTTTTTCCCTTAAAATAGGCCCTGAGAACCATGCAACGTTGCATCATCTACTGATATTTGTTGTACCCATTGTTATAAGGATGCAAGAATAATGTTTCCATATTCATCCATGATTGCTGATTTTTTTTGATTATTTTGGTAATATAATTTTTTTTGGTAATAGAATCAAAGCATCATTCAATATTCCACAAATAAGATAGAAAACACCATTATTATTTTTGGTTCTGACCATATGAGAGCAATAATTTTATCCAACATGATTTTACATGACACAGTATTTTTGCCAGTATTGAATATTTTACCACAAGAACTACAGATGCATGATACTGTGGCTATTTTGGTCTGGGTATGCCACAAATTGTATGTTATTTTTCAGAATCCAACATGATTTTACATTGGCACAGTTTTTATGCCAGTATTGAATATGTAAACATAATTGTGTTCATTTAATTTTATATGTGATAAGAGATAAAGAGATTGTGCCAAGATACCTGGAAAAGATAACAAGATCCAGCAAATACATTTCACTAAACTTTGGAAACAATACTTGATCGATCAAGAATGTTGGCATTAGGTATCCAAAATTTGACCTATAATTTGGCAAGCTCTTCAAATAGAGCTCTAAGAAAATCCAGGATCAGGGATACTAAAAAAAATGAGAGGGGAAGTGGTATTTGTTAAAATTGTATTGCATGAAGAAAGTGGAAATTCTCTCTTTCCCCATTCAAAATCATTCCTATCCACTGACCAGGATCCTCCATGATATTTAACAAATTTTGGATCTATTAATATCACCATCACATCATCATACATTTATTTGCCTTGACAATAGGTGAAATTCAGGATGGACACATTGGTGCACGTTGCCATCAAAACAAAAGGATTGGTCCATAAGCTTACGCTTAAATCAGAGCACCTATCCCTTTGATCGCGAAACGCTAGTTGTAGCTATCTACTGACCACCGCGCCACAGCACATGATTTATCGGGATACTGGATCAGATATTAGGAAGGTAATTCCTGTGACTTTTTTTATTATAATGAAGCTTAGTTGGCAAGGAGTAAGTTGAAAGCACTTGCTTGCAATGTCCTATTATTTCGGGGCAGCCCGCCTGGCCAACCGGGACGTCGCCACGATCCATCCCGGACCGGGGACAAGTGCGGGTTACCGTCCCGGTTGGCCATAGAAAGTAAGTCGTAATACAAAAACAGATTTGCGTAAGTTATGCACAGCAACCCCATAGAGGTGACCATCTTGACATTTGAACTCAAATGTCATCTTGACATTTGAGTCCGACATTATTCTTTCAACTATTAATAAAAACTGACCTCAGGTCAAGGTCACCAAATAACCTAAATGGGGGTATATTGCATATCAGCTCACGGGCATTGTCGCCAGAAATCCAATGATGACATTTGAAGGCTCCATTCTGTCGAGGGTTAGGGGCAAATTAGTGCTGATGACCACAGATGATCTCAGGTGACCCTGCAAGGCCACGGAGTACCTAATTATTTCACCTGAGTCGGCAAGAATCGCCGATGGGAACATCTTGAGTATCAGTTTCATGCAAACATGTCAAAATGAGGCATTTGAAACCTTTGGCAACTTGAAATTGAAATTGAGTCAATTGAGGCAATAGAGGCGAATTTAAGTGCCCATTGCCTTATAATGGGGAGTCCCCAGAATTGAAGTGATATGGGTTACCGATATAAAATCCAAGATTTGCAATTGCAATACAAAATGCAATTTAGCGAATTCGTATTACCTATTTAGGTGCTACTCAGGATATTCCCAAGCGGAACGCTACGTTATACCTATAACTCGCCCCCCCCTTAGAAACATCAATATCGTCAGGTCAGATCGATGGTAAAGTTAGCCGAGGTCAATTCTGTACAAGCAACCACATTTTACAGCGGCCGTGCGCGTCATTACTACATAAACAGACAATGTGCAAGCTCCAGGGTTGTCGCTACCTAGTGGGGGTCGCCCTCACACTTATGGGAATTTTTAACATTACGACTATCGGTATTGCATGACAAAAATTGGACCCCCCCCCCTACACACAGACACACACACACACACACAGAGAGATGATAAGTACTTGATTTGACTTGGCTTTACCTGGCTTGACACGTAACAGCCGCTGCCACGTGGACAGGCACGTAACCAGGATTTCGTCCAGGGGGGGGGGGGGGGGGCGGCGCCTCGAAAGGGCCCCTTCCGAGCGTTGAAAGGGCCCCCTTTCCAAGCGTTGAAAGCCCCCCCCCCAAAAAAAAACGGATGAAAGGGCACGTTACAAGGATGGAAAATGCAGTATGATAGGTATGGCATGGGCCATACCAACTTTTAGGAGCTGGAGTTAGCAAACTGCCATATCAACTTTGGAACGAGCGACACCAATTTGGAATCAGCTGTACCAACTTGGAATATTGTTTATGCTTAATACCTGGAACTCTTAAACAAATGGCGCCGCAGAGCGGCGCGAACATTTTGAGTCTTATGCCCTGGATATGCATTCTCATCAATGCGTCGCATTGCGTATGGTGCGGACCTCTAAAATTGTTATGTTGTGCGTTTAAAAGTGCGGTAAAAAAGGTGCTAAAGTGAACTATTTTGCCAATTACATAGGAAAGTAGCCACATAACACATAAATGCGCCGAGAAACGGGCCGAGTTTTTTTCCTAACCCGCATATAATTGAATTTGCAGTTAAATTGCACCGCAAAGCGGCGCGAAAATTTTGAGTTTGATTCCCTGTACAACTGTATTCTTACTGTTGAAAGGCCCAAGGTCCATTCAGATTGTCTAGGGCCCCTCTGACCTTTTCAACGCCCTCCCGACCTGTTCAGGGACTCATCTGGGATCCGCGAAGAGAAAAGACATGATGTGGAGTGGGAGATATATATATAATACAAAGAGGGCTTACTCTACAGGACAAATTAAAATCGGAGCTTTCGGGTATATTGTAAGCACCCTGACGAAGGGTATTATAATATACCCGAAAGCTCCGCTTTTAATATTTGTATTGTGGAGTAAGTCCTCTTTGTATCTAATCTTCATCTGTGATCTCCACGTGCTTTGACCCTTCCGGTCTCACCAGGGACTCCTCTGACCTTTCAAGAAGCCCCTCATGTGTGTCAAGGGGCCCTTCGGCCTGTTCAGAGGTCCTTCCGACTTGGCCAGGGACTGCACTGGCTGTTTTGTCGCCCTGCCGACATGCTCAGGGGTAGGGGCGGCGGATTGCGGGGCGCAGGGTACCTAAATCCCCCCCAGTTGAAAATCCTGGGGAGGGGTGGGAGAGGGTCATTTTTCCCCCAGATTGAGCAGGCCAAAATATGGGAGGGGGAAAAATTGCCTTTATGCCCCCGGGATTTTCGACTGGGGGTATTTTGGGTACCCTGCCCCCGCAATACGCCGCCCCTGCTCAGGGGCCCCTCCCACCTGCCCAGGGGCCCCTCCAGTCTGGCTAGGAACTCATCCGACATGTTCAAGGGGTCTCCTGACCGGCCCAGGCACCCTTTCGGTCTGGCCAGGGGCCCCTCTGACTTGCCCAGGAGCCCCCCCCCCCGATCTGCCCAGCGACTCTTCTGGTCGGCCTGCGCTGGCTGCGTTGTCGCCCTGCCGACATACTCAAGGGGCCCTCCGACCTACCCTGGGGCCCCTCCGTGCTGGCCAGGGGTCAATTCGGCATGTTCAGGGGCCCTTCTTACCCGCCCATTGGTCCTTTCGGTCTGGTCAGGGGCCCCTCCGATCTGCACAGAGGCTCTTTTAACTTTCCAGGGGCCCTCTGGTCTCTCCAGGGGCCCTCTAGCTTTCTAAGGGGCCTTTTCAACCTGGCAAGGGATTGCGCTGGCTGCTTTGTCGCCTTGCGACATGCGCCGAGGGCCCTCCGACCTGCCCTGGGGCCCCTCCTTGCTGACTAGGGGCCCATTCGGCATGTTCAGGGGCCCTTCTGACCCATATAGGGGCCCTTTCGGTCTGGTCAGGGGCCCCTCTGACCTGCACAGGGACCCTTTTAACTTCCCAGGGGCCCTCTGGTCTGTCCAGAGACCCTCTAACCTGCTCAGGGGCCCTTATGACCTGGCAAGGGACTGCGTTGGCCGCTATGTCACCCTGTTGACATGCTCAGGGTCCTCTCGACCTGCCCAGGGCCCAGGGCCTCTCGACCTGCCCTCTGTGCTGGCTAGGGGCCCATTCGACGTTTTCAGGGGGCCCATTCGACGTGCTCATGGGGCCCTCTGACCCGCTCAGGGGCCCTTTCGGTCTGGTCAGGGGCCCCTCTGACATGCACAGGGCTCTTTTGAACGTCGAAGGGCCTTCAGAGAGGGCCCTGGTGGCCCTAAAGGGCATCTGAATTCCTATTTCGCGCGGTCTCGTCGGCCTTTTTCGGCGCGCGCAGCGCGCCGAAAAGAGCCCTCGCGCTCCGAAAAGGGCCCTCCTAGCCTCCAGGGGGCGCGGCCGCCCCCGCCGCCCCCCCCCTTGGCTACTTGCCTGCACGTGGATGACCTCAATCAATATCTGTATCTGTAAATTCACAATGCCTGGCGACGCGTGTGACAGGGGCCCTGGGTACGTCCAAGATATGACATTTGCATATGTTCATAGAATAGAGAAAATTGTGACAAGCCGTTTGACCCCATAACGGAATTTTTCCGAACAATACTTCCTGAAATCTGGACCGAGTTGCCCATCCGTCGGATAGGCAGTTTGCTGCGACGGGGATCTACTTTCAGTGGGCGAATAATCAGCTGATTGTCGGTCCTCATAATTCACGAAATGTACACGTATTTCACACAGCCGGTCCTCGGATTCCGGTGAGGTCCTCGACATTCCGACCTCATGGCATTTCTTTCCTAAAACGATTCTGACAAATTTCAAACGTCAGGGTACCTCTATTCGTCACTCATTTTAAGTGCCTGCATTTTGGCGGGCCTCAGGCAATCGCAACAGGTGGTCCTCTAGATACACGGTGCAGACAAGGTGCTCGTCTTACACCGTACACACGTATAGGTGTGTGTGTGTGTGTGTGTGTGTGTGTGTGTGTGTGTGTGTGTGTGTGTGTGTGTGTGTGTGTGTGTGTGTGTGTGTGTGTGTGTGTGTGTGTGTGTGTGTGCGTGTGCGTGTGCGTGTGCGTGTGCGTGTGCGTGCTGCGTGCGCGTGCGCGTGCGCGTGCGCGTGCGCGTGCGCGTGCGCGTGCGCGTGCGCGTGCGCGTGCGCGTGTGCGTGTGCGTGTGCGTGTGCGTGTGCGTGTGCGTGTGTGCGTGTGTGCGTGTGTGCGTGTGTGCGTGTGTGCGTGTGTGCGTGTGTGCGTGTGTGCGTGTGTGCGTGTGTGCGTGGTGTGCGTGTGTGCGTGTGTGCGTGTGTGCGTGTGTGCGTGTGTGGTGTGTGTGTGTGTGTGTGTGTGTGTGTGTGTGTGTGTGTGTGTGTGTGTGTGTGTGTGTGTGTGTGTGTGTGTGTGTGTGTGTGTGTGTGTGTGTGTGTGTGTGTGTGTGTGTGTGTGTGTGTGTGTGTGTGTGTGTGTGTGTGTGTGTGTGTGTGTGTGTGTGTGTGTGTGTGTGTGTGTGTGTGTGTGTGTGTGTGTGTGTGTGTGTGTGTGTGTGTGTGTGTGTGTGTGTGTGTGTGTGTGTGTGTGTGTGTGTGTGTGTGTGTGTGTGTGTGTGTGTGTGTGTGTGTGTGTGTGCGTGCGTGCGTGCGTGCGTGCGTGCGTGCGTGCGTGCGTGCGTGCGTGCGTGCGTGCGTGCGTGCATGCGTGCGTAAGTGCGTACGTGCGTGCGTGCGTACGTGTGTGCGTGTGTGCGTGTATTTTCCGTGCTTTGAGTTACTGTCCCAGTTTGATTTCATAGCACCTATCACCATTTCTTGCATAGTTCACTAACAATTCTTGGCCGACAAAAGCGTTAGCCCCTTAGAGAGTATATGAATAAACTTAATTAAATCAACATGTTGTGTGACTTTCCAGGTTACAGAATGTAGCTAGGACGGTCCATGACAGCATATGATATCCAAACGGTCAGCGCGCTCCTTTGCTTTTATGACAATTTTCTTGCTTTTTCGTTTCAGGCGGAGCACGCGGACCGACAGAGGATGGGTATACCTGCCAGCCCAGCTGCTCAGTGGCACCACCAGCACCACCATCCGCGAGCTGTTTGAGGGCGAAGAGGAGGCGGCAAAGGCCATCGAGATCCTCGACCAAGGTTTCGACACCCTCAACTCCCGCCGACTGTACGCCGACAGGCCTCTCCGCTGCGCCCTCGGAGTCGACCAGTACTGGGAGCGGCAGAAGCGGCGCTGGAGCGTCTTCGCCAGCTGCTCCAGACGACGCGGTTCGGCGGTAAGCCCATGCCCTGCCAGCAGGGGTGGTGGTGTCCATCCGCGCCACGCTCGCGCTGTTCGACGAGATGCGGCGGGTGACGGGATTTTCGTTTCTCCTTACGGCGCGCCTGAACCAGGATGCCCTGGAGTCTTACTTCAGCATCATTCGGGCGTGTTTCGGGAGTAACGTGAACCCGTCGCCCAGTGGCGTATTTAAGGGGGGCCATGGGGGCCATGCCCCCCCCCCTTGGCGCCGAAGTCAAACTCCAGAATATGATGTGTCCATTCGGCACGGACTCCATTTGTGTGTAAATTTCAAGATAACCAGGACAAAGTTTTTTTTTACTGATAATTCAAACGGTTTTATACGTATTATCTATATGGTTCTTGAACAAAATAAGCATTGTCTACCTATATCTCTTTGAATATTACAGCGAAACGTAGATAATGTTCAATGCAAGAATCCCTCCAACGCGACCTAAACATAATTGAAAACTACGGCAGGCAATGGCAGGGGCTCCGCCACAGGGGGGACGGGGTCCCCCATTTTTTGTACTTTTAACATTACGCCTATGGGCTTTACATGGAAAGAATTGACTTCAGAATGCCTCTGTCGGGTGTCCCGCCCCCCCCAAAAAAAAATCGGAACAATAAAAATACATTCCAAATACACTACAAAAAATCAAAATACACTCAAAATAAAATATTTAGAGAAAAACTATCTCCAATTTTTTACCATCCAAGGCTTATCTATATAGGGGCTGATTCTGGAATGAAAAAATGCGAATTTCAAATGGCCACATAAAATCACGTTATTTTTGTTTTTACCTCAGATCACCTGTTGCAAAAAAAAAAGAATTTGCAAAATACGATTATGACATATTAATCTCGCGCACCGCCACCACCGTCGCAGCTGCCACCGGCTCTGCACCCTAGGGTGTCCAAAAAAAAACTTTTTCGTCGGTACAAGCTTGCCAATTGACACGGAGTTCTTCTCTAGGCCAATAACAAGTATGCCACACTTCATTGCGATCCTTTGAGTTTTGGTCCTCCCCGGGCTTCCGTAAGTTGTCGCAGGGGTGGTAAAATGTTCTATCCTAATGGATAAGGTCGGGGACAAAATGCTCCTTCTCATTAAGTACGCGGGTCAAAATGGCAGCAAAAATAATTATATGTCATTCCTGTGAAAATTTACTAAGCGATCATGTCCTTAGAAATACTGATCGTCAAAACCACTTCAGATGTATTATTCATTATATTCATCACGTCGCTTAATCATCATATTCATCACGTCAGTATGTATGTACATTTACTTCTTTTTTTAATTAGCAGTTGCGCTTCAGCTCTTGATTGCCAAAAATAATAAACCAGTAAGGCGCCGTAGTCGGCAATGAACGAGCGAGCGCGAAGGAAATGTATGATGATGAATTTCAACTCGATAGGGCAAGTAGTTTCTGAGATACAAAAAAAAGGTGCGCAGTGCGCACGTGCAGAGGCACCCCACCCCTGACTTGTGGGAAATTGGCGGCTGAGAGGTCCCTAACCATACACCAAATTTGTACACAATCGGCTCAGCCGTTCCTGAGATATATAATAGGGGTGTGCACGGCGCACGTGCAGAGGCACCCCACCTATGTATGACCTGTGGGAAAGTGGCGGCTGAGAGGTCCCTAACCACACACCAAATTTGAACGCAATCGGCCCAGCCGTTGCGGAATTTTTGTGAGAAAACACTTGTCAACACCCCTCACGCGGCACGTGCCACGTGCAGTAGTAGTCACCCACATGAGTCAGCACCGGTCTGAAACAGGTTTGGGTGGATGGGGTTACTCAGCAAAGAAACCCCCTTGTCAATCGGACGTGCGGTTGCAGAGATATTAGCTTCTCAAAAGCGTCGCCACGGGCCGGGCCGGGTCGGGCCGGGTCGGGCCGGGCCACTCATATTCATATTTTTCCCATATACCACGGAATGACGAGCGAGCGCTTTGCGCTCGCTCGTATTTACATATATAAAAAAAATCCGATGAAAAAACAAATTCGGACGACAGATTTAACACGTGGGGTCACTGCGCCACAAATTCACCTGGGTCTTCAAGAATGGCCTATAATAACATGATCCAGAAGGTCCTATTAGGTCCTAGACTCAAAACATGAATTGTTCTCCAAAAGCATGTGCCCCCCCCCCCCCCCTTGGCTGATTTCTAAATACGCCACTGCCGTCGCCCGTCAGCTCCCCCAGCGCGTGCGGCTGCTGTTTATCAGCGCGGCACCCGCCGTTGCCTGGAGCACGGTGGTCCAGCCGGAGTGCGCCGCTCCCTCTGCCTTCCTGCTTGCTGCCCGGCCGCAGGACGCTGACGAGCCGGACAGTGTGAGCGTCGCGGTCGTGGCCCGCGTCTGCGAGCGAGTGGAGGCGGCGCAGGAGCCAATGGAGGCGGAGGTGCTCCCACTGCCGGCGGCCCTCCGGGGCCCAATCGTACCTAATGCCGTGAATGCGTAAGTACGGCATGCCGTGAATAGAGTGCTCAGAATGCCGCACTTAGGGAACCACGGCGTTTGGTTTGTCCAAACGCGTTGTCGAAATAGCTCAGTCTGGAGAACGATAGACTGAAAAACGGGATATCCCGGTTCGATCCCGGGGTCGAAAAGTTGTGCAGGCCGGTGCACCAATATGCCGTACTACGGCATTGGTAAGATTAGGTGCGATCACGGCACTTGGTAAGATTGGACCCTGGAGGAGGCTCGACTGGACCCCGACGAGGAGCAGACGGAGGACGCGGCTGACTCGGCGCAACGCTACGCCATGGCGTACGTGGCCGGGCCGCGAAATGCGCCCGTATCGACCCTTCGCTCGGATCCCGCAGCTCCGACGCGGGCGAGGACGTGCCGGACGACGCCCGCTGGGTCCGGCTCCTGAACCGCAGCGGCCTCACCGTCCCGACGCAGCTGTGGCTGGGCATCTTTCAGCAGATGGAGGCCACATTCTGCGCCCTGCACCGGGACAAGGGCCTGCTCCGCCGCAACCTGGAACCGGACCAGCTCTCGCGGGAGCCCGGCGTTGTGGGCGGCCTGGTCACCCTTCTGCGGGAGCGGTGGCCGCGGCTGGATCCGCGAGTGGTGCGTACATACGCACGTCTCCGTACCATGATGTGGATGCGGCACGTGGGCCAGGTGAGGCGTCGCGACCACGGCGAGGCACTGAGGGAGGCGGCGACCAAGCGCCGAGCAGCCAAGCCGGCAGTGCCTCGGCCTCTGCCGAGCGACCGCGCCTTGCGGAAGCGGAGGAAGTTTGCCCGAGGGGCTGCTGTAGCGCGGCGCGGTGGCTTGTGGACTGTCATGCTGCTCGCGAAGTCCGCAACTGGTGCAGGTGCCCGTCGCGCTGCTGTCGGCAGCCTCCAACTGTGTGCTGCGATACCGCCGCGAGTCGCTGCCGCCGCGACCGCTGTCGGCCCACGCTGTCGGCCCAGTCACACTTCGCGCACGCTGCGTACCGATCGCGTGGCCGCTCGCTTGAAGGTCTACCTGCGCTGTCGCGCGGCCGCGCTCCGTGTGTCAACCTGCGGCGAGCCTCTGTCGACGCCGCCGGCCGTCTCATTGCCATGCGCTCTGGGACTACTGGCTGGACATGGCTGCGGCATCCGGTTTGAGATCTGCTTGCAGTGTGTGAGCCGCGACGCGCTCACGGAGTGAAACCGGCGGCGGGTGGTTTCTTGATCAAAGACGTCTCCGGGCAGCATGAGTATCTGATGCTGGTGCTGCCGGAGCGGGGGCAGCTGCCGATGACGCAGCTGTTAACGGACGCTGAGTGTATGGTGAGAACGCGCGGCGCAATCAGCGCGCTGGGCCGGCGCTGGGGCCGGGCGCGCCGCCGGACTCGCCGTTCGGTCTGCCGCCAGCGCCGCGGTGCAGCAGTCTGGCGCGGCTGGAGGGCCCCGGAAGCGCGGCTGGACACGACCCTCTCGCCGGTGCGGCCGGCCGCTGGAGCCACCGCCACCGGAGGACACCACCGCGCTGCTGTCGGGAGTCGTGGCCGCACTGCGCGAGACGCTTGCGACACGATCGTCATGGAGCACTCCTCGGGTGCCGTGTACAGGTTCCGATGGTCGGCGCCAGTGAATTCGAATGTGGTGGGCGCCTGTCTGCGCGCGGCGCGCTCCGTGCTGCCGCGCGAGCTGACGGTGCGCTGGCGGCAAGCGGTCAACCTTCGCGCGACTCTGTGCGCTGGAGGCCGGGGAGCCTGGTGATTTCTCCCTGCCCTGGGGTGAGCTCTGGGGAGCGAGACCGAGTGGGTGCGCGTACCAAACACGCTCTACTTGCTGGACCAGGTGCGGTCGAACCTGCTGTAGCTGCGTGCCGTCAACCGCGCGCTGGTGCTCTGGGCCGAGGTGTGGCCCTCTCGGGAGTGGGTGTAGGCGCTGGTGCCGGCTTTGGTGCGGCCCAGCCTCGACCTCAGCTCACCTCGGCTGCCTGCTAGCTGTGCCTACTGGCTACATGACGGCACGTTATTACACACTCAGCTCCGGCGAGGTGCCGACGACCTTCATGTATGTCGCCATGAACCGCGTAGGGAACCTCACTGGCAGCTTCCACGCCTTCCGGAGTATGTCGTTTCTGTTTGGCGTCGCGCTCTACCTACTGTAATAGGTGTGAAATGAGGGGCACATTCGGGGCGGATGTTCACGCGAATACATTATTCCAACCGTATGACTGCACTAACTTGTCGAGGAAGTTGGCCGTTAGCAATCTTTGGCAGAAGATTTTATGTGCGTCTTGAATAATTGACTTAATTGTACCTGTCAGGTTTACCTAGCACACATCAGTCTCAGCGGGCAAGCAACTAGAAGACACGGGAAGGGGGCGGCTGTTGGCGTCGTCATTTCCGATCCAGAGGGGTTCCGCCGGCACTGATGACTCGAGGGGCGCCACATGCACTCAAGAACTCAAAAGGGGTGCCTTCGGCTTCCAGCCTTCGTGGACTATCGTGACGGGGGAGGGGGACACGTGCTTCCTTAGCCCGCCCCCTGGTTGTGCCTAGGGACTCGTCTAAATACATTTGAAAGGGGGGGGGGGGGGCAGTGGGGTGCTCACGGGGAGGGGGTCGCGTTATGCCGGATCCCCATTGCCCAGACTTGCATTGAATGTTGCTTTGACTGGGGGAAGGGGAAGGGGGCCAGGACTGGGTGTTTACCTCCCCCGCCCAGTTAACATGTTAGACGAGTCCCTGGTTGCGCCCTTGAGTTTCAGACCGCCTTAGATGCAAATAATCAACAAATAATACGACGCCCATTGAAGGTCCTATTGTGATACCAGTGATACCACCTCCAGAACCGCTCTATCCGAACGCGTGCGATTTGTTGGCTGTGATTTAGACCGTCTGGTGAAAAATATAAGGCGGGAAAAGCTACCGCTTGGTGATACAAAATACCTTGTTCTATCCTCTATCCATACCCGGGTCATGGTTCCACCTGCAGTCATTTAGTACCTAAATAAGAATTGTTAAAAACATCTGCAAAATCTCCATTTAATGTGATGAGTACTATGTGAGTATCAGCTAACTGCGATTCCTTGGGCCAAACCGCGTTATTTTCAATGTAAACTTGCGATCAGTGAAGACCCCCAAATAATGGATATGTGGCTGTCTATGTCTTAATGGCTATGAGCGAATCTTAGGCCGACCCGATCGGACTTCATGACTACGAGCGAATCTTAGGCCGATCCGATCGGACTTAATGGCTACGAGTGAATCGTAGGCCGACCCGATCGGACTACGAGCGGTTGGCAGACCCGATCGGAATTAATGGCTACGAGTAGTAGGCCGACCCGATCGGACTTAAAGGAAATAGTTCACCTTCAACATGGGGTTTTGAACTGAAATAGCAGTTTTGTAACCCGTGTTGAGAAATCCTTATCTGGAACTTTTCTTGGCTGAAAAGACTCTCCAGCCGAAGATATTTGACTTTTTGGCGAAGGAATACGGCGCATATATGATGTACCGTACCATCTGAAAGTGCCAGCACTGCCATGGAGCATGCGCAGACCAATAACGCACACCATAAAATCAATAATGTACAACCTTCTGTCCTGAATTGGCGCGATGTAGGACCATTTTTTAAAAGACAAAAAGAAACTGTATTAAAAAATATAATAAAATCGTGTTCTGAAAAAATTTCCGAAGGTGAACTATTTCCTTTAATGGCGGCGTTAGGTTAGGTTAGGTTAGTTTAGGGTCAAATCGCTGTTAAGACCATTAACAAGGGACTTATTTCGGGGTCTTCACTGATCGCAAGTTTACATTGCAATGTACGCGGCCCAACCACACCGGAGGGATCCGCTTTGGCGGTCGTGATGTCCAAAACAAAAATAATGTTTATGCATTGTTTTTAAAATCCATTATGCAATAGCCATAGCCATAGCCATCACATTATGACAAAAACAAAATAACTGAGGAAGTCACGTGACTAAAATTTTTACATCCCTACCTCTTTTAAATATACCTTGATAAACATTTCAAGAGGCTACGTCACGCACAACTTAGGACAGTATGCGATTTTGATTGGTCAGCCATTCTAACTTAGGACAATCCTGCCTTCCCATTGGTCGTAATGCAAAAGCATTGGAGAATTTAAGGTATGTGACTACTAAATACAAAAACGCATGACTTAGCTAAAACAAATACAAAACATGTTTTTGTCAATTTGTGGTCATTTTATGACGGTTTTTTCCTTCTTAATATTGTAAATATATTTGTGGCTCTTTTAAAGTGTGGAAAACAATATTCAAAGCAGGATACCAGAGCCCAAAAGGCGGTATGAAATCACAATGAATCTGGTAGCCCACAGGTGGCTTGGCATAATACAAAAATGTGTCAATATGCCTTCATTGTATTATTATTCTCACGAATTGATGCAACGATTTATGCATTGTTGCACCCCCAGTAAGCCCAATTACGAACGCCTCTGCGTTGCGCATGCGCACCTCCTTCCCTTTTTCCCCCCTGGCAGGAGAAGATTAGCCCCCAGCTTTTGCGCAGGGCACAGCACGATGTTATGTTCATCCGTAACGTTTTTAAGGGTAGAATCTCGTCAGCGTTTTCATTGGTCATTCTCATTGAGCGCACCTTGTCGTACAACCAGGCAGCGAAGTAGTACATTGTTGAATGTGCCATTCGCGAGGGTGAACACTGTAAAGAATGGACTTTTCGTGAGGCTGACAAATGAATCGATTCTTAGAGAGCTTCCCTACAGCGGACATGTTCAGCGAGATTTTTTACTCATTTCGCAGTAAGGTGAAGCTGTTAGCTGCATATAGTTAGATAGTTCGATATACTTCAACTGATGTGATCATTTCTAGTCCCAGGCGGTTTTTGTCATTTTTAGTGTATTTTGTATCATCACTCGTTTAGCGTTTATTTTTAGGATTCAGGCAGCGTTTCGTATTTTTCGTATATTCACATGATTTTATCATAGGTATGTATGTTAAGCAGGTGAATGTCAATGTGTAATATCGTGTTTTTGTTTTAAACTTTGACTTCGTCCCTCAATGGGTCATCCCGTCGGCGATCTTGAGAAAAAAAATAAAAAAATAGATATTCTAAAAAAAAATCCGAACCTAAGTTTACAGCTTATTATCTCATCCCTGGGAATCACTCAGTGTTTGAGATTTCTGTTGATTTTCATGGGTTTCATACATTGGTTGATCAAGTTGGTCAGTTTACAATCTCAGTCGACTCGTCTTAGATAATATACCAACCTGATGGCCAGCAGGAGCTGCTCCTTCGGGCTCAACGCGTTGTTGCGCCCAGTTTCATGCGCCAACATTGGCCCGATTCTTGCAAGAATGGTTTCAGCCACTTGTGGCATTATTCTGAATCTATACCTGAAAAGATAATAAGTTTATCTGCTCGCACAACATTATAAAATAATTATATCTGCACAAGGGCGTCGCCACTATACAAGTTGGGGGTGTGGGGGGGAGGCATTTTGAAGTAAATTATTTCCATGCAGTCCATCGGCGTAATACTAAAATCCGAAAATGTTTGGGTACGCGTCGCCCCCCCCCCCGTCCCCCCCTTCCGACGGCCATGTAGCTGCATTACATTTGTATGTGTTGAAGAGGCCATGATTTATTGAAAACCTCAAATAGACTGGCCCTAATAATCGATCAATGTAAATGGGTTGAATAACGTTAAAAAGTTCGTATTTCCATCGAAACATTATCACATTAAATGCCATTACTTCCAACACATTAGCACATCCCGTGAATCATCTCTGTACCAATTATCACCTAAAAATTGCACCAAGCACCGATAGCAGGGCAAACTTACCTGGACGATTCCGGGAGATCCCACGCCATATTAATTTTCATCCGAAAAACACGTCTGCGTCTGCCTCTTCGCTCTTCGCGATCGTCCTCCATATCGATCACAAAGTATATAGCTCAACAAATATATTAAAAGGAAGACAAGGCTTGTCCGTGACTAATCTGTTTTTACGACGGGATGGAGCAAGTGTTTTTTAGTGTTGTAGAATTGTAAAGATTATTTTACAATACTACTATTGTCATCGAATCAGCTGAGTGTTATGAAACAAAATATTCGAATATTTTGACAACGCAGCAGTAAAGTAAAGTGTGTTAGTTGTAAACGTAGTATTGTAGTTTTTGCTTTATGGAACACGGTTTTACCATTTTACTCTACAAACTTACAAATTACTCTACTATTTTACTACCGCGGCGTTTATGAGAAAGGTCACAGTGACCTTTCTCATAAAGAAGTTTTACAATCTACTACTGTAGTAATATTGTGATTTCAAGTTTACTATCTACTACCGCCACCTGTTTCACAAAGCGTTGTACCTTGTAAGTTGTAAGGTTGTAAAAAAAAGTTCGTCTGTCGCCTGCAAGCAGAAACACGAACTATACTAAATGTTGAGATGAATTTTCAAAAAATAGAATGATGATTAGCGTTTGACTATTACGATTTAAACAAAATAATTTTATACAAATTATTTTGACTATTCCGCAAAAAAATGGCCGCAGTAAGTGAAGTAGCCCAACTATAAACGTAGCAGTCAAGAATCTTGCAAAAATAATTACCTTGCGTTTTGCTAACGTAAACAAAGTAGCAATACATAGGATAATACAATACATAGGTACTCTGATCTAGTTATCAACTGCCCTGCTCTATCAGCCACGAGGCACGACCGACTACATTTGCAAGCAAAAGGCATCGAAGATCAGCTTGGAATATTTGCAAATATCTTCATTAAAAAATGAAGATAAACACCCTCAAGCGATCGAAGAAGGCAGCGCTCTTCGGGGCAATTCGTGAGAGGAAAGATGTAAGATAAATCTAAGTTAATTCTTATTCATTTTACCTGATCTCTTTTCGCTGTCATTCGCAGTTTGTATGTGTTAACGTGAAGAATTCAATCAAGTTTCAAGTAGTTAATTAAATCTTATAAAATGTTGTAACATTCGAATTTCGATACAAGGTGAACAGCAAAATGCTGTGCTCCCTTACGAGAAGTAGGCAATGATCTACCGCAAATGTGAATGCACTTAGTTAGTAACCAACTACTAGTAAATAACTACAGTAAGTTGCTGTTTCATAGCATTGTGCTGAAGGGACGACGATAGTGACTGCATGCCTATCTGGGGCGGATCCAGAAATCTTCAAGGGGGGGGGGGGGGGGGGGGGGGGGTCATCAATTGCAGTGGTGCCCTTACCTATACCCAAATTTGAAAACTCAACGGATTTGGTCCACTATATTTTGAGGGTGCCCCTATTTCAGCTTTTTTTGTTTGTTAATTGACAGCGTTGGCTATAGGTATTTACAATATCAGTCGTACCCTTTCTATCATTTAAAGTGCCGCGGATGGTGCTAAAATATATTATTTGTACAGTCAAGGTCATGACCCCCGTGACCCCCCTGGATCCGCCACTGGGCGAGTGCCATTTTGGATGCGGCGAGTTTGGCTGATGAAGATGTCCCCTACCCGGGCGAATTTTGGATGTCACAAGCGTTGTTGGCTGCGGTTTTGGATGGGACAAGCATTGAATGCTACAACTTTGAACGCTTTGATAGTTCCCCAAAGTATTATAGATGAATGGTCGGTACAAAGCTATCGAACAAATATATAAATACATTTTAAAAAAATGTACCACCGAGTACCCCGCCAAAAATCATACCACATGTCTATGAGACTGTGCACTCCATGTTCCACCGTTAAATTTGTGCTCCTACTTGCAACTCTTTGCGTGGCCGGTCGGTCGATAGGGATCCGTATTTCGAAAACTACCCGTGTGCATATTACGCTCACTATGTGATTAGCCAGAATTGTTTATCCAATTTTTGTTGAGGTAAATTGTGTTTTAATCCATTTACATGAAGGAAGCAACAATTGTCCTCTACCAGATCAAACGGGAAGTACAGTTTAAGTCATTTTGCCCGAGCGCCGCTGCGTTGGGCGCAGCACGCAAGCTTATAGTCACAGTGATACGCGATTTGGAGATAAATTATTTGGAGATTTTAGCTCCCCTTTATATGCTGTTCCAATAAGGCAACCTGGCTTTTAGAATGTCAAAAAAGTACAGTTTGTATTTCTATAATTTGGATGCGTTTTAAAATAAATTCGGGTTGGGTCCGGCCCGGGCCGGTGCTATAAGGTGATCCGGGAAGCAGGTCAGGTCACGACCCACCAGTCGCGCGCGAGTAGGGTGGAAGTATGTGCGTTAGCAGGCGCGATATTGCTGAGTTAGGTTTTAGTGTCGGTGTCTCGAACCTTTCAGTGACGAATTTACTGGATTACCTGGATATAAAATTTAGCGAGGATCTTGTTTCTTCTTCGGCGCAAAATTCTACGTAAGGTTTCTCATTTCCAATATTAACCCGCGAGTCACTGGGGAGGGGGGGGGGGAGGTAGCCCCCCCCCCTTAGGGATATTACAAATATCTCAACAACTAATGCAGATATCGACGCCAAACTTTCAGTACCTATCCGTGCATCATTTTTACACATTTTGAGAACAAACTAAAAGTTCGTCAGATTTTTTTTTTAGATATGGTGAATTTAGTGACGTCACTAAACACGATTGTGACACCAAAATCGGCTAAACTTTGCCAGGCCGTACAAATGCCGCATTTGAAGAAAATTGCAATCGAAAAACGCTAAAAGGTAGAAAATTGCAAGGGCTACAAACCGGCGATCTTGAAATTTCAAAAAATTGGTTTTTGACCCCAAAAATAAAATAAAACTTGTTTTTGAAAAAATGCTCACAAAATCAAATTTTTCAAAGATATTGAAAAAACCGGAAGATATGTCAGATAACGACATATAGGCAACTACCATACCAAATTTCAAAATGATATCATCTTTGTTGGCTGTCATGGCATATAAAGTATGGGTAAATCATGACGTCATATTTTGAAATTGCGTTTTTTGTTTTTTATTGACCGGATACAGACAAATAAATGCCAGCACTGTATATAATATATACATATAACAATAACAAACAATAGCATAAATATAACAAATAAATGACACTAACTTCACGTAAATGAAGTCAGGTGGTAAAATGACTACCACTATCGAATTCTACGCGTAAAAGCATCCATAAAACATGTGCTGCATGACATTTGTAGATATGTTGTGTGTAGTGACCTTGTGTGACCTGACCTTGACCTTGATCTTTTCCAACAATCTCACTTTATATCATGTGGAAAATGTATCATACCTTTGACAGCACTTTGGGTGATTATAGGCGGAATCGAAGGCTATGGATGGCAAGTATTGTCCATAAACTCAAATACCTCGATTTTGACGTTTGACTTGACCGTGACCTGACATGTGACCTTATTTTGATTTGGTTAAGCTTGTGTTAGGCTTATCGCATTGAGCGCTTTCGAATGCCGCCTAGCGCGTCTCGCTGCGATTATTGGTTCTGAAGATACCAGGGGGGGGGGGGGGCTAACCCCCCCGCCCCCTAGTGAGTCGTGTTACAGAATATACCCCAGTGACTGAAGGGTTAAGAAGAAGTGGGAGTCCACGTGTCGAAGTAAGCTTAAATTTCTAAGCACTATCAGCGAGTGGCTGAACAGCAATTTCTGCTTGTCCTTGCCCATGTGCCAGGCTACCCACCGCGAAAGACCAACCCACCAGCACGCCATCAGAGTTGCCAGATTAGTATGATAGGTACTCGCACACTAGCTTGGAATGTAGCAGCATTGCACAGAAGCATTGCAGAAGCTGACAGACATAATTCTTTAGAGCTGACAGAAGCATTGCAGGGAATGAGAAAGGGAAGAACACCAGGTCAAATGGTTTTCCGGTGGAATTCTTTAGAGAATTCTTGCCTGAATTAGGGTCATCGCGCATTTATAGCGTCACTCACACAAAAACAAAACTTACCTTCACATAGAATAGGGATTATCAAACTTATACCCAAACAAGGAAAGTCACCACACGAGATGA
Source organism: Chirona hameri (assembly GCA_036785665.1). Lineage (NCBI taxonomy): Eukaryota > Metazoa > Arthropoda > Thecostraca > Balanomorpha > Balanidae > Chirona > Chirona hameri. Next base: position 3,066 of record JAXIVJ010003954.1, on the reverse strand, counting down.
AAGGTTGGAGACCAAATACTTTATTAAATGCTGATTATAAGATAATTTCCACAGCAATGGCAAACAGACTCAAAAACATAATATATAAAATAATTAGTCCCTGTCAAACTGCTTACATTTCTGGTAGATACATAGGCGAGAACACTCGATTGCTTTTTGACACAATAGCCTTAACCAAAGATAAAAAATGCCTGGAATGATTGTTGCTGCAGACTTTGAAGCGGCATTTGAATCGGTATCATGGGATTATTTACGGCTTGTGATGAGAAAATTCAACTTCGGTGATAATTTCCTACAATTTATTGATCTGAGGCCAATTTCACAAAGCAAAAAAGTTTGTAATTACAAAGAATTTCTTTGTTATTACAAATAATTTTTACACATGTTTGTAGTTTAGATTTCACAAAACCCCAGGGCAGTAAATCTCAATTTACTATTTACAAACTAGTTTACAAAGATATTGTTTGTAAAAATGTTTGCAATTGCACATGTTCTATTTCTCAAAGGTTGACGGAAGTGAGAAAATGTTTGCAATTACAAACTTGTAATTCCAGTGGATTAGGGGTTCTGAATTTGAGAAACTCCATTGATAGTTGACGTTGTTTGACTGTTCAGGTTATTTTCTTGGTAAGGTTGTTACGTTGCCGAGGTTGTTAGGGCAATGGTTTAGTTATACATAGGTATAGCTGCCAAAAAAGTTAATTCCCGAGAGAATTTGACTTTTTCCATCTGATTTTTAATTTCCGAGAGATTCGAACAGGGATCTCCAGCTTTGAAGTCCAGTCACAGTGCACCTTACCGATTGCACTATGATGTGAGGGGCGCCTCCACCCGGAGAAACCGCATGGCGATATAATTGCAGCGGTCAACGATGTCTTGTGCAATGTACAGTGAACCTTCACCCTTTACGACGTAGTAAATCGGCTAAGTTAGGTGAAAAATGGTCGAGAAATTCAACGATCTTTCTTTTGAGTGTAGTTCTGTTGTTATGCTCCGTCACCCGGTGAATGGCCAAAGTCTGTTTACTCTAATTGGTTTCCAGATGTATTTTTACAATCAGAGGCCTATTTCACAAAGAAGTTAGTAATTACACATGTTTGCGATTACAAACGCAAGCAAATATTGCAAACCTCACAAAAAGCTATTTCACAAACATTCGCCACCTCTGAATTACCGATTGTAAAGAAAATTGTAAACACAAATGTTAGTACAGCAGAAAGTTTGAAATCAAGAAAGTTTGTATTAAAACTTGATGCTAATGACAAATAATTTGATTGTTAACAAATTAATTTAACAAATATTTACGTTGTGGTTTATTTTTTTATTCAATATAAAATTAGTTATAGGGAGAATAATCTTTTAATTAACATTTCATCGGAATGCAAACTCTGATCGTAAAAATACATCTTGGTAAGCAGTTAGAGTAAACAGAATTTGACCATTCACCAGAGTGGTAAAATTCTGGTGGCGGAGCATAACAACAGAACTACTCTTAAAAGAAAGATTGTTGAATTTCTCGACCATTTTTTCACCTAACCTAGTCGATTTCTTACTTCGTAAAGGGTGAAGGTTCACTGTACATTGCACAAGACATCGTTGACCGCTGCAATTCTATCGCCATGCGGTTTCTCCGCGCGGAGGCGCCCCTCACAGCGCAATCGGTAAGGTGCATGCACTGTGACTGGACTTCAAAGCTGGAGATCCCTGTTCGAATCTCTCGGAAAAATAAATTGTTTTGGGCAGCTATACCTATGCATAACTAAACCATTACCCTAACAACCTCGGCAACGTAACAACCTCACCAAGAAAATAACCTGAACAGTCAAACAATGCCAACTGTCAATGCAGTTTCTGAATTCAGAACCCCTGACCCACTGGAATTACAAGTTTGTAATTGCAAACATTTCCTCACTTCCGTCAACCTTTGAGAAATAGAACGTGTGCAATTGCAAACATTTTACAAACAATATCTTTGTAAAGTAGTTTGTAAATGGTAAATTGAGATTTACTGCCCTGGGGTTTTGTGAAATCCAAACTACAAACATGTGTAAAAATTATTTGTAATTACAAAGAAATTATTTGTAATTACAAACTTTTTTGCTTTGTGAAATAGGCTACAGAGTTTGCATTCCGATCAAATGTTAATTAAAATATAATTATCTATATAACTCATTTTATTTCGAATACAAAAACAAACCACAATGTAAATATTTGTTAAATCAATGTGTTAACAATCAAATTATTTGTCATTAGCATCAAGTTTAATACAAACGTTCTTGATTTCAAGGTTTCTGCTGTACTAACATTTGTGTTTACAATTTTCTTTACAATCGGTAATTCAGAGGTGGTGAATGTTTGTGAAATGTCTTTTTGTGAGGTTTGCAATATTTTCTTGCCTTTGTAATCGCAAACATGTGTAATTACTAACTTCTTTGTGAAATTGGCCTCTGTTGTATCTCAATCCTCAGAATTATTCCCGCATTATGATAAACGGGCACCTCGGACCAGAAATATTTTTACAACGTGGAATTAGACAAGGGGATCCATCGTCGGGATATTTATTCGATATTGCAGTTGAAGTGTTGGCAGGCCAGATCAACCGATCTACAGAAATACAAGGAATAAACATATCACCAGAAAAGCAGATTCGCATTTCCCAGTATGCCGATGACACCATTTTGTTGTTAGATGGCACAGTAAAGTCAGTAAGAGGTGCTATGAATGAGCTTGTTAAATATCTCTCTGGCCTTAAAGTAAATTTAGATAAAACAGCGTGCCTACCAATTGGAGCTTTAACAAAAAATATATACCAGAGGACTTGGGGATTGCAATTGTGAGTGACCTAAAAGTCCTTGGAATACACTAGACAGCTACAAATCTAGATAAAATTACAGGGAAAAATATTCAAGATAAAATGTCTGTTATCCATAGAGAGATAGACCAATGGAAGAGGCGTAATCTTTCTCCAGTTGGAAAGATATGCATAATAAAAGCGTTATTATTGTCAAAACTTGTACATTTATTCATAGCATTGCCAAACCCACCTGCGCAATACATACAAGAAAT
>JAXIVJ010003953.1:50000-88186 GCA_036785665.1 Chirona hameri | reverse complement strand
GAAGCGGTATAAACGCCTTCTAAAACGAGGCGTTTAACTTAGCCTACTCAAATGGGGTTTTCAGTGCATTCATGTTCGGTGTATCCTGCATTCGTTAGCCGATTAGAACACGACGTTGTTTTCAGAAGAATCCATTTAAAAATAAATAGCATCAATGTCATACACGTTACATAATAAACACACTACAAAGTCGGCGCAAAGAACTACAATGTCTTCGTTTCACGACCAAGGACAGTCGATACATAATTCAGCGAAACACACGTCTTCCTCACCCAATGTAACTAAAGTGATGACTCTGAAGTCGACAAAGGACATATCAATGAACGAGGACATACACTATGGGTCAATAAATATAGCCTTGAGGGTTCATCGCCCGTTAAAATAGGCAGGCTTGTGGATGGGATTGCAAGTTTCTTGCAAACGGCTTAATGATAAGAAGACGTGGGCTTGTAGGCAGGCTCGTGGTAAGAGGGTGTGGGCTTGTAGGCAGGCTCGTGGTAAGAGGACGTGGGCTTGTAGGCAGGCTCATGGTAAGAGGACGTGGGCTTGTAGGCAGGCTCGTGATAAGAAGTCGTGGGCTTGTATGCAGGCTCGTGGTAAGAGGGCGTGGCCTTGTAGGCTGGCTCGTGGTAAGAAGGCGTGGGCTTGTAGGCAGGCTCGTGGTAAGAAGACGTGGGCTTGTAGGCCGGCTCGTGATAAGAGGGCGACGGCTTGTAGGCAGGTTCGTGGTAAGAAGGTGTGGGCTTGTAGGCAGGCTTATGGTAAGAGGGCGAGGGCTTGTAGGCCGGCTCGTGGTAAGAAAAGCGTGGGCTTGTAGGCAGGCTCGTGGTAAGAAGACGTGGGCTTGTATGCAGGCTTATGATAAGAAGGCGTGGGCTTGTAGGCGGGCTCGTGGTAAGAAGGCGTGGGATTGTAGGCCGGCTCGTGGTAAGAAGGCGTGGGCTTGTAGACGGGCTTATGATAAGAAGGCGTGGGCTTGTAGGCCGGCTGGTGGTAAGAAGGTGTGGGCTTGTAGTCGGAGCCGTGCCCGCCGTAGTACGTGACGTGCGTGCTTCCGTCCTTGGTCTCCACGCCGTACTTTCCCTGCACGCTGTGGCCGTCACTCTGCTCCGACTTTGAGAACTGGCCGCCGTAGTGGTCCTCCACGGCGAACTCGTACGCGTACCTGCAGCACGAATTCGGACAGCGTCACATAGCCGATTATTGATTGTTATTCTTTATATTTTATCAGATTATTTTCCTCTTTTTTAGGTATTATTATTATTATAAATTGTTATTTTTTTCTTCTGTATTTTCAATTTCTCTATTTATTTATTTCGTTCATTTCTATTGTTTTATGACGACTTCGGTATGACTGTGATAGCTGTAGCAAATAGACAAATGGCTATTGGCCATTGGCCTTATATTCGTGACTGTGTTTGCACATTATGAAATCATTATGAAAACAAAAACACTGCTCGAATTTCTTCATTCACACACTTACGGGCGTTTATATCCGTCCTGGTGTCCGTAGCTCCCGCCGTGCTGGGGAGCAGCTGCAGCCACGGCGGCGAGAGCAGCAATCAAGAAGAGCTGAAACACGCAATTACAACACAGTCAAAAGTTGATTGGTGAAATGTCTTCAAATAAACAGGCTATTCGACGGTTGATAGAAAGCATTATGCCTAAAACTAAATTGGTGTCTGAAATGTAGTTTATTTGACACAGATGAAATGAAAACATTTGCATTCAATCATATCTTCATATCACATTTGTATAGCCATAAATGTCACCCAGGATGTTAAGTATCGCTTCTTTCCACTCTGTATCAGCCAAGTGAAACATTAAAGCACATTGGCGATGCTAACACTTCTGAAAAATAATGTATATGCGTGGTTTTGCTTTGAATTGACCGCAAGGTACACACAAGAATTCCAGCAGCGCGCACTCTCTGGTATGATATCAATCCCGTGCACAGCCTGTTCACGCCAGTCTTGCTCGGTATCTACCCACCTTCATGTTTGCTGATTGTTGTGCTCTGCACTGGTGCCTCTGGTACGTGGCGGACTAGTTTTATACGTGCCTTACTGCCGCGGGTGGTCAGTCAAGGCCAAGGGCGTGGCGGCGGCAAAGGAGGGCGGGGCGATAGCTGTTCAAAGATCATCGCAAATTGCGGTCAGTGGCGGCCAATGTACCACAGGTGGCGGATAGCCGACACTTATCATTTTATAGCAATAATCCAGACCTGTGAGAGAGGAAGGTTTACGTTGAATATGGTGTTAAATTTCGGGTGGGAAAGCTGAATGTCGGAAAGGAGAATGACAGACTGAAGAAGGAAAGTTGAATGTCGGCTCGGTTCTGCCGATATTTGTATTTGCAAATAAAAATATCGTCAGAACGTGAAATGTGGGACGACCGTTACCCTCCTCTGGTTTCTTGAATTCCTTTTTTAAAAGCTTTATGTAATTAATCACAGAAAACAACTCTTCAAACTTCAAACGTATTCACCATCGATCTTAAACGGTTCCTGTCCCGGCTCCTGTACAATCCTATCGGTGTACACCAAGGATCCTCACTCAATCCTCTCCTGCTTAGGTTGTTTACCTCTTTATGCCACTGAAGGGTACCAGGCTCAGTAAGCTTATAATACCCAAGCTTTGGTACCTGGCAAAGGGACTCTCTCTGACACAGCCCATAACTACTATGGAAAGGGCTATATAACCCATGGGAAGCCTTGTTCCATTCCCACGGTCTGAAACTAACTGCGGAAAAACGGAAACAGTTATTTATGATTCTGGTCAAAATTGTCATGGCATTGCTGCTCTGTTACGCGCGGATATAGTGCATGAAATTCATAGCGTGAGGAATTTTGCCGTACTGTTTGATATGAGCTTCAGCTGTGACATCAAGTATCCATCCTCGTCACAAAATGTAGCGGTGTCATTGATCTGTCTTACGTGCGACAGCTCACCCCGATCTTCTCTCCACCCTGGCCAATGACCTGGTCATCTCCCAGCGCTGCTTGTCCGTATTTGACAATGGGTCGGAGAACACATTCAAATTATTTTATATTTTCGTCTGCGCACTGTCTTTGGTCACCATAAACGGATAAGTGAGATGGACTTAGCTGCCTAAGCTACAAACTCTTGCCTCTCGGATTACAAATATATATTATTTTGCCTCACGCAAGGGCTCGCTGACGTGGGGGGGGGGGGGGTCGCAACCTTCCACTTTTGAAAACCAGGGGGGTTGCCCCCCCACACACAAACCTACCCCATTATTATGCCCCCCCCCCCCCCCTAGTTAATGGCGTTCGGCTGATACCCCAGTTAAAAAGTCGCGGCAGCCAAAATTTAAGATCGGAACATCGTTTCTACTGGCGGCTATTGGCCATTTAACTCATCACGATCCATAATTAACAGATGCGTCTCAACCGAATGTCATTGACGGGGTGCAATTATTGCATTTCTCTTGCGAAAAATGATCTTGTAGTCCAGACACAAGAGACGTCAGTCGAGGGTTCTCAACCGTATGCGTCTAAACTACAATTAGAATATGCAAGTTATTGGCAAATGCCAAGTCAAGTTTAGGTTAAAATTCGCAATTGAGATATTTTAGTGTAATATTCTATATTCATAGCTTTGCAGTGACTTCATTGTTGTCAAATGTGCTCTCAAAGGTGTGTAAAAATACGTTGGATGAAAAATGTCCGATTTTAAGCAAAGGAAAAGGTCAAAATCGGGTCATGGAAGTGTGTTTTATTGCAACGTCTGGAATATCCACGCGATACATGTTCTATGTATTTTTACACTCGTAGAATTTTACATAAATAACTAGTTTGACCTAATGACCTCACGTTAGGATCATTCAGTGAAGCTTAAGGCCAAGTCAAGGCAGGTCACATAGGGTCAAAATTGTAACTACTTTTTAAATTCGGTAGTTCAGTTGAATATCCGAATGTGGCATAAAAATGGCAAATACAGAATCGCTTATTATTGTATATTTTCTAGGTGAGCCAACTGGTTAAAGGGAATGTTTCACCTTTCTGAAAGTACACTTCACACTTCTCGGTGTTTCAAAGAAACACCGAGAAGAGTGAAGTGTATATGTATGTGTGTCTGTACGTGTATTATGCGAGATTGATATGAGTACCCCACCGCAATTTGGAGCGTGCGCAAGTTGTGTGTTATATTTTTCAAAAGCATGTACAAAACTCGTCCTTGATAATGTGCTAGCCACGAAAGCTCGGATCTTTTTATTTAGTATATTTCGTATACAATAAAGATATTACTGCCATATTATGATCATATTCCTTCAACTTATTATTCTCACAATGGCATCACAATCATCTCACACATCAAAACAAATTAAGTTGTTAGATTTGGGATGACGTCATTATTGAGCTATAGAGAGTTATAGAATCAAACTTTACGCTGCCAAATATATGGCACAATCGTTTCAGACAATTCTGGTGACTTAAATACAAACATTGTGGAATTGTGTCTTCTCCCGTTCAGAACACAATTGCGAGTGCGAGGTATTGCGATAGCTCAATATTAATAAAAATAAAAAAAACATTAATCCATAACTGAAACTTCAAACAACGCGAAAAACTTCAACTTGGACCGCAACCTATTGCGTTGGCCGTTATTTACATCGTACTCGGTAATCCAGCCAATGTTCGAGAAATACAGGTCGTCTGACTTCCAGGACCAACAATCTTGAAGTGGCTGTCAGCCAATCAGCGGCGGGACTTGCATATACAACCTTTGCAAATTCGAAATTAAATTGCTTATAAATGGATAAGTCTTGGGGAAAATGACCTTAATAATTTAGACATTTCAATAACGGCCAAATATAATGCTATCTAAGTCCAAAACCAATACAAAGGTGAAACATTCCCTTTAACAGGTCTTCTTGCCAATATGACATCTTACACCTCTTGAAGCCTGACGATATGTTCTGGGTATCCGTTCACATTTTTTTTCTCTCTTCATTTTCACTTAACCCTATTCCCTGCGGGGGCAAATTCTGCCCCCCGTTGGTTTTTTACTTGCCGCTTCTAAACTGTTGGGCCTAGCGTCTTGAAACTTTGTAAATTTTCCTACCTTTAAATGGCGCGTGTTATGTTAAAATTCTGACAAAATCAACCCAGCAGAGGCGGTACCAGACTCCTATATTTGGGAGGGTGTTACGAATGCGGTTGTGCTGCGCATACTTTCTTCGTAGTTTGCGGTGCAATAAATGCGTCAGAAACATTTTCAATGCAATATGCATCATACATCCTGGAATTATACACGTTTTTTGGCAGAGGCACACTCAGGTTAAAAAAATGGGAGGCGATACCATACCTCAAATTAGGTCCAACTTCAAATTAGTAAAATGATAAAAGCGTTATTCGCATGGTGCCCCCCACGTAGTTTTCCTGGATCCGCCTATGCGCAATATATTAAATTTAGCAAACTACAGCAAGTAATTCCCACATGTGATGTTCATGTCGTCCCAAACAATCAAGAACAGCACAAATTTGTTATCAGAAAATGCCCCCCCCCCCCCCACCATTTTACATCCCCTGAATACGTCTATGGTTTTTATTTTGGTATTTATCTTTTGGTATATTAAAGACCAGTACATTTGAAGCTCAGAAACGTTTGGGGCATGCAAATCAGCCACACCACATGGCCGCAATGACCTTTCAAAAACACCGAAAATTCACGTTTTTCCCCTTGCCTCCCCCATTTTTGAACAAAAATAAATTTCGGGCACCAACGTTCAACACACGTGTCATGTCTTGTCTTGTCATGACGAAAGATCTTGTCATGACGAATCGAATGGCGTTTTTCCCATCGAAATTGACCGAGCGGTTCTCGAGATATCTGGGGGGGGGGCAGAATTTGACCCCCCCCCCCCACCGCAGGTTAACGTAAATTTGGCCGCCCGCAGGAAATAAAGTTAAATAACATGAATGGTAGCATCAACATGACAGCTTGTTCAAACGTTACCCATAACTTTGTCGTCTTTAATTCTTGGTCGCTCTCGCAGACTATATATGGTTAGGTTAGTATACCTGTGTGTCCAATAGGTCAGGTAGTTACAGAAACAAACTTGTCACATGCTTTACATTTAATTGTGTTGTCATTATGCTTTTTGTGTGTGAAAATGCTCTTTTTTCGCCTCGTTCTAGAGATGACTAGAAGTGCAAGAATCACTACTCTGATCGGTATGAGGCATTGTGTCTTGCCAAAAGCCAAATAGTGTTTGTCGTTTGTTATGAGAAAACTCTCTGTTGCAATTGGACTTAACGCAGTTATGACACATGGTATCTTGCAGCCTTCTAACAATAAATGCCCATTTGACATGATGAAAAGCACTAACACAGCATCGCAAAATATATTTCAGTACATTGAACACGTCAGAGAAAGCATGGAGGCTAGCACGAGAAACACAGAATAACTTAGCTATAACTATATCATATCTGGTGATACATATATCAGGTACAAACACTTTCTCTCTTGCTGTCTTTGGAGTCAAGGATCGAAAACCTTAGCGAGATTTCGAACATTGCAATACTTTTGACCGTATGTAGGTCTCCGCTCATTGCTCCTTGGTCTTTTAATACACAGGCTTGTAGAGGGGAGCGGTCTTGTAGGCGGGCTTCTAGGTGGGCTTGTAGGTGGGCTTGTAGGTGGGCTTGTAGGCAGGCTTGTAGGTGGGCTTGTAGGCGGGCTCGTGGTAGGCGGGAGCGGCCTTGTAGGCCGGGCCGTGGTGCTCCGGGTACTGGGCGTTGCCCTCGTACGAGACCTCAGCGTTGTAGCCGCCGTAGTGGTCGGCGTAGTACTTGACGTGCTGGGTACGGCCGTCGGGCAGCACGACGCTGTACTGGCCCTCGACGTTGCCGCCGTCACTCGTCTCCTTCTTAGCAAACTGGGCGCCGTAGTGCGGGTCGTGCACGGCGTAGTCGTAGGCGTACCTGCAACAAAAACAGTCCATGACTGGTTGTTTTGCTTGTGTTGCTGCATTACAATTGAATGAAACTGGCAATGAGTTCCCCTCGTATTAAAAATGCAAGTAACCAGTGACGTTGTCTTCAAATTGGTAAGCTGATATTACTTACGGCGTTTTGGCGTCGTAGTCCTCGTGTCCGTAGTCATTGGCGTGCTGAGCGGTAGCCACGGCGGCGAGGGCGGCAATCAGAAGGAACTGCGGCACCACAAAGACACGTGTGTTGAACATTAGTGGTCTCACGGGACACGTGTGAAGAACGTTAGTGGTCTCACGGGACACGTGTGGAGAACGTTAGTGGTGTCATGAAACACGTGTGGTGAACGTTAGTGGTCTCACGGGACATGTGTAGAGAACGTTATAGTGGTCTCCCGGGACACGTGTGGAGAACGTTAGTGGTCTCACGGGACACGTGTGGAGAACGTTAGTGGTCTCACGGGACACGTGTGGTGAACGTTAGTGGTCTCACGGGCCACGTGTGGAGAACGTTAGTGGTGTCACGGGACACGTGTGGTGAACGTTAGTGGTGTCATGGGACACGTGTGGTGAACGTTAGTGGTCTCAAGGGACACGTGTGGAGAACGTTAGTAGTCTCACGTGACACGTGTGAAGAACGTTAGTGGTCTCACGGGACACATGTGGTGAACGTTAGTGGTCTCACAGGACACGTGTGGAGAACGTTAGTGGTCTCACGGGACACGTGTGGTGAACGTTAGTGGTCTCACAGGACACGTGTGGTGAACGTTAGTGGTCTCACGGCCGACACATGCCAGACGAAATCCACCTTCAGCGCAATGTCTAGGATGATGTGGAACTAATCGTCAGAGTATAGATAACGATGGCTGACATTATTTAGGATAAATATTAAACAATGAAACGTGGCAATCATAATGTCACGCATACCAATGATGCACTCAACTGACACATGCCAATCGTTATAGGATGCAAGTTAACATTGCACTGCACTTCAAAGTTAGTCCAACCACATCTCATGCCGTAGAGTTCAGCCACTCCCGCACGCCTCGCCTACCTTCATGTCTGCTGTGTGCTCCAATGCGAAACTGACAGTCTCCCAAAGTTCGCGCGGCTTTATACCTGGTCGGGCCACCAAGGTTGCCGACTGCGGTCCATGTCAGAAGCCGGCGGCGGAGTCAGGTCACCGCCCACCGCCCACGGCAAGTCCCTACGCTCTCTCTGTCACTCGTAATATGTCGAATGTAGACCACAGACAGACCACAGACAGACCACAGACAGACCACATACAGACCACATACAGACCACATACAGACCACAGACAGACCACAGACAGACCACAGTCAGACCACAGACAGACCACATACAGACCACATACAGACCAAAGACAGACCACAGACAGACCACATACAGACCACATACAGACCACAGTCAGACCACAGTCAGACCACATACAGACCACATACCGACCACATACAGACCACATACAGACCACAGACAGACCACAGACAGACCACATACAGACCACATACAAATCACAGACAGACCACAGTCAGACCACATACAGACCACATACAGACCACATACAGACCACAGACAGACCACAGACAGACCACATACAGACCACATACAGACCACATACAGACCACAGACAGACCACAGACAGACCACATACAGACCACATACAGACCACAGTCAGACCACAGCCAGACCACAGACAGACCACATACAGACCACAGACAGACAGACCACAGACAGACAGACCACAGACAGACAGACCACAGACAGACAGACCACAGACAGACACACAACAGACAGACCACAGACACACCACAGGCAGACCACAGACAGACCACAGTCAGACCACAGACAGACCACATACAGACCACATACAGACCACATACTGACCACATACAGACCACATACAGACCACAGACAGACCACAGACAGACCACATACAGACCACATACAGACCACAGTCAGACCACAGTCAGACCACAGACAGACCACATACAGACCACATACAGACCACATACAGACCACAGACAGACCACAGACAGACCACATACAGACCACATACAGACCACAGACAGACCACAGTCAGACCACATACAGACCACATACAGACCACATACAGACCACAGACAGACCACAGACAGACCACATACAGACCACATACAGACCACATACAGACCACAGACAGACCACAGACAGACCACATACAGACCACATACAGACCACAGTCAGACCACAGTCAGACCACAGACAGACCAAATACAGACCACATACAGACCACATACAGACCACAGAAAGACCACAGACAGACCACATACAGACCACATACAGACCACAGACAGACCACAGTCAGACCACAGTCAGACGAAAGTCAGACCACAGTCAGATCACAGTTATGTCACAGTCAGACAATGTTTAGTTTGAAGATAGTATATTTTCTCTATCGAATCGCATTATATTGAAATATTTATATGTATTTCTAAGATATTCTATCGCTGGAAGAAAGGCTTTTGATAAGGTTCAAGGGCCTTTATTAATCTTTCTATGCATCGTGAACACTTATATCCGAAGCTACGACTCAGTTCCCGTTTCGCATCCCTATCCATACTGAGATCAGTGTATTGTGCACTTACAGAAACAACTACAAATAAACATTCTCCATATATCTGGATTTCAACGGGAGGAGAAATATCGAATGTATACAATGGTCAATATGGTGTGTATTGTCCCGTATTTCTTGCCTGGCTGTGGCTAAGGTAACCATCAGTGGTCCGACACCGACGACCAGGCATCGCTAAAATGTAACAATTATAGTTGCAGAAGGGGGATGCGTAATCGCGGGCAATCAAATATCCTAGGGAGAACCTCCTTAAACTGCCAAGGTACGTGCTGGACGTCGCGCCAATATCTCTCACAAGTCTACCCATTAGCGTAAGTAACAACACATATAGCGGTCTTGAGACAGGCATAGTAAGTGAACGAAGTTATTGTTACTGTTCGCAGATCTTGAAAACTTATCGTTTCTTCTTGTTTTGTTCCTTGGGTTTCAGAGAAATTCAACTGATGATCCGATCGTCACAAATATGTCTCTTACAACTGTGTGCTAGGAACCAGAGCCGCATAATTTTGTGACAGTTCAAATTTGGCAACTTGTGGTGACTCAGCACATTACGCGTGAGAAAAGACAGCATGGGAGCTTCTATAACTCAGCAATATCAGAGGCGTGGCGCTCTGGTTGGCATCGGCCCGTGCGACCTGCCAAACACACATTACTTTGAGTTATCGTTTATTGTCAGGTGACGTGCATGAAGGCCCGATTGGATGCTGGAAAATGTCAGCGTCAGGGTGTTGGGCGAAAGGGCCTTGGCGTTAGTATATGACGAGAGTAGCCAGTATGCAGGTAAATTCAGTTATCGGAAGTCTGTTTGGCATCTAAGAATATTCGACTGCGCATGCGCCGTAAGGCGTACTGGGTGTGGGCTGAGGCTAACTGGCGCATTAAGTTAGAAAATATGACGTCATCGTCCGTTACAGAATGTCTAAGCCAGAAATTTTTGGATTCTCCCGATCTCAGAATAAAATTTAGACGGTATTGGCACCGGCGACAAAATAAGCGGACACTATCGCGGAAACTGGTGGATATTGGAGGATGAAGATGAAGCAACTGGAGGCAACGCACCTCATCGGCTGATGATCACGGTCTTCGTTGACATGATTCATGACAACTTCATCATCGCTACTTTCTGGGTTGTCCATGAAAGCATTATTGATTAAATCAAAGAATTGAAGAATCCCTCTTTGCTCACCTTCCATCCCGACCACAATATATCAATAGAGTATTATAAACAATTTAAAGCACGTATTTCGGGCGGCACAACGGATACAAGAAAGCTAAAATAAAGTCAATAAATGAAACAGAAAACAGAAAGCTTATATAAAGGCTGCTGCAATTTTCAATAAGCCACTTCTTCATTGCAAATGCAATTGTCCTAAGAATATTATGCCCATCGATGACGTCATAAAAAGTGTAATGACGTCACCGAAAATGTGACGTCACCTAAGCAAATAATTCCAGTAAAACGCCTTTTTGGGCGAATACCGAGTGGGCGCGATCTGGTAAAGATAAATTGAGATGTATTAAATTGTGAATGATCTCCTTTCTCGAATCCACCAAAAGGGAGTACACCCTGAGCGCTGCATGCTTCATCGTATAAATTAATGCTTAGATCAATAAATCCATTTTTTATCAATAATTATTTTGGTTGATTTCGACGTTTGCGTGTGTCACGCGCTGTGGTACCACCCCTATCAGAACGCATCATACTAAAAACAACATTTATTTGATGGACCTATCCAATGGTGAAAACCCTATCTCTATCGGAGCAGTGGTTGCAAAGTTATTAGCTTCCGAAAAGCGTATGTACGGCCGGTTCAGGCCATGTCGGGCCGGGTCAAATGTAAATTTGTTTAGTAAGTAGTAAGTACCTTTTAGTCCTCCATAAAACAAAATACCAGGCCTCCATGCATGCCAACATACAACTTAAGTTTTATTAAATTTTTATGATTTCCTTTCTCGAATCCGCTAAAACTGAGGACCTCTACGTCCTGAACGCTGCATGCGTATACAAAAATAATGCTCTGATTAATAATGCCATTTTTGATCAATAATTATTTTTGTGGATTTCAACGTTTGTGTGTGCCACGCGCTGTGATAACACCCCTATCAGAACGCACCATGCCAAAATCAAAATTGATGTTATGGTCTTATTCAATGGTAAAAACCCGGTCTTAATCAAAGCAGTGGTTGCAAAGTTATTAGCTTCCGAAAAGCGTCTGTACGGCCGGGTCGGGCCGTGTCGGGCCGGGGCAAATGTAAATTTGTCTAGTACGTTGACGAGAAACCGCACGGCCGCTTTGCGCTCGCTCGGTAATTAGATGCCGAACAGGCCTCTGGATTCGAACCAAAGGCGAGATGAATATGGAAATATGGAAGTGGAAGCATTCTGAAACAAGTGCGTTCTTCGCACCAGAGTATTTATTCCGTGTTTATGCTTGGTAGCTAGTACGCTGACAAAAAGAATAAACCACAAACATCAAACAAGCAGGAAAACCGTGTGAGCTGTAAAGATATAGAATTAAGGCCATATATACTAGGTACCACCATCCGGCGATTTTAGCTAAGCGTGAAGTCATATTGGGCTGTATGCGTATTTGGGTAAAAATGAAGTAAATGGCACGTGATCAAACTTAACCCTCGCCCTACGGGGGGGGCTGACAGCCCCCCCTGAGTTTTTTTACTTGAATAACTGTTTACACGTCAGGTGCATCTTGCTGAAATTTTCGGTAGTTGAGTTTACAACAATTATACGTAAGGTATACAAATTTATTTGAAATTAGTTGAGCAGTTTGGGAAATAATCATGTTTTGATGACGTCATGTTGGTGGAAAAACGATAAATATTTGAAAAAAATGGTAGAAAACCGAATTTTAAAGGAAATTGCAAACACAATTCACCAAAGATACAAAATGACATTCTCTTTAAAATGGCATTCTCGGATTTCCAAAATTTTGGTGTTTTTTACCCCTAAAGTTTTTAAAAAAAAAGTTTGTTTAATCCCCACAATTGTTTTCCTTCACAGATGTTAGAAAAACCGGAATATATGTGAGAGCACTGAGCATGGACAATACCCATACCAAATTGCAAAGCAATATCTTCATTTTTGACTGAGTGATGGCTCCCTAAGTGTAAGAAACTGATGACGTTATTAATTATTTTTTTTGACATGATACGAACAAATCATTACCTTTTCTGTATTTGTGAGCCAAAACTGGTCTAGGAACATGCCTTTCTATTTACATTTATTACTTTCTCATTTTAAGGTTTTCTGAAGAGCAAAATCGCTGTTTTGGACGTGTTAAATCCGAGGTCATTCACTTGACCCGGAAGGTCACCCGTTGACCTGAAACCTCAAAATCTTATACTGTTAGGTATCTGTCATGACAGGCAACATGCTGGTTCTTACTGCATTGCTCTAAGTTGCTTAGTTTGGAAGTTAACAGGGGGGCCTGTCAGCCCCCCCCCCGTAGGACGAAAGTGAAAAAAGCTCCCGTAGGGCGAGGGTTAACCCGCCATTGACTGGGGGGCGTTTAACACCCCCTGATGAATTTTCGTAATAGCTAAAAAAAACTAATAGCGCTATCAACCTGAAACTTCGGGTACCTTGTTATAGATCATGTTTACGTACGATTATTCTTTCGAGTTATAGCGAATTTAGTGACATCACTACACACGAGATTTACATTAAAATCAGCTAAACTTTGCCAGGCTGTACAACTGCCACATTTAAAGTAAAATGCAATCGAAAAACGTCACAAGATAGACAATTCCAAGGGCTACAAACCTGATGTCTCGGATTTGTGAACATTTTAGTCTTTGAACCCCAAAAACTCAAAAACAAATTTTAGGGGAAAATTATCACAAAATCAAAAAAAAAATCTTAAATATTCAAAACAACCGGAACATATGTCAGAGAATCATACTTAGGCAACTACCAAACACATTTAAAACTGACATCTGCATTTTTAATGGACTTATGATATCCAAATTATGGGTAACTCATGACGTCATATTTTGAAATTGCGTTTTCTGGCTTGTATTGACTAGATACAGAAAAACAAATGCAACCACTGTATGTCTGAGACAAAACTGGTCTAGCAACATGCCTTTTTTATTTAGATTTAAGAATTACAAAATTTGACCTTCGGTGACCTGACATTGACCTAAAATTGACATTTACTTCACGTAAATGAAGACAGGCGGTAAAATGCCTATCACTATCGAATTATACGTGGAAAAACTTATAAAACATGTGTGCATGACTTTTGTAGATATTTTTAGCATAGTGACCTTTTGTGACCTGATCTTGATCTTGACCTTGGCCAACAATCTCGTTTTAGCTCATGCGGGATATGTATCATACCTTTGGAAGAACTTTGGGGGAAACTGGTCACAATCGAAGGCTTTGGATGGAAAGTATGGCCCATAAACTCAAATACGCCGATTTTGACCTTAGACCTGACCGTGACCTGACATTTCCCCTCACTTTGACATTTTTTAGCTTGGTTTAGATTCGCCTCATTGAGAGCTTTCGAATGCCGTCTTGCGCGTCTCGCTGCGATCATTGTTCGGAAGATAATCAAGGGGGGGCAGGGTGCGTTTAACGCCCCCCCCCCCCCCCCCCCCCCCAGTCAATGGCGTTCTGCTCATACACCAGTCAATGCCGGGTTAACTATGTCCTCGGGGCGCAATTGAGCATGCCTTTCATTCTTATTGTGCTTCCAATACGCACATCAACACATCGAATTCAGTTCAGTGGAATATAGTAAAACTAATACATATAAGATGATGGTGATGATACCGATAATGATGATGATGATGATGATGATGATGATGATGATGATGATTCATATTTAAGGGAGCCCCATCAACAAAAAACATACGATGGGAGCACTGGCGGTTCTAGCCCGCGCACTGCGGGGGGATTGATTTCCGCCCCCCCTCAGGTTTTTCAAAGATAGCGAAAAAACGGCGGCGTGCAGTGCCACCGAGATTTCGCAAAACTGTCAGTACATCAATTGCACACACGTTGAAGAGAAAAATAAACTTGGGTCATCTCAGGTCAGGTCACCAGACCAGGTCAAGTGACCCCACCTCCAAAAATGTTTGCAATTGTGCCAAAGCCCCGGTTTTTCACCGATCAGTTTGAAACTTACATGATATCATGAGGGAATAAGTACTTACATTTGGTGTATCTCGGAATTTTGATATCGGTGACCTAAGGTCAGGTCAATTTCGTAACCTCCCCATAATAAGTCAATGGGGAAATATACAAATGCTAAGGACATGCATGATATTAGTCCAATTACTTCTGGATCATGTTATTATAGGATATTCTTGATGATCCAAGTGTAAGTTTTGTTCAGTGACCCCTATTGGGTCATTTGAGGTCATGCGAGGTCACCATCACTTTTTTGTCAATAACTCCCGAAATAATGTAGATTGAGAAGTAAAACAGACATCAATGTGTTTGTCTCGCCGAGACACGTCTTCCCATATGCAACATGCCCTACTTGGGTCACCACTTGACCTTGACCTGAGGTCAAATTTTTAAGTTAACTTAACAAGGTCAACATGTACATCATTCAAAGCGCCTTGACACGATAAACACAATGGCGTAAACAGTTTTATGTTATCTTTATTACTTTTAAAAAAATGAAAGCGAAAAACGATTTAGCAAACTTTTTTTTTCCTTTTTTGACCTCTGGAGCCTCAAATATTGACCTGAGAACAAATTTGAGGAAATCTTAGCGATTGTAAATTTCACTGGCTGGCGTTTGTTTGTGTCCGTTTATTTCTAACCAGCATAATTTCTGAGATATATGGGAATTTCTGGAGCGATGTCCTAAAACAGGAAAAAATGGAAATTTGCCCTTTGATGAGCTCTGGTGACCTCAATTTTGACCTGAACTAAAACAATACTGCAATACTTTCGATATAACATGTATCAAGCTATCAATTACCGTTTTCCGCTTCTCGATACGTAGCGTAGTTTTCAAGATCTCAGGGGGGGGGGGGGGCGGAAATCAACCCCCCGCTGCAGTTCGTGTTCGGCTGCAGTGCGCGGGCTAGGGTTCGAATTGGGGAGGGGCTAAAAATTTCGCTCCGTTTCATCAGCGAAAAGTTGTTGACCTGCGGGAGTGGGGGCGTCGGGTCGTCAGCAAGAAGTGTCGTTGAGCGGGGGTGGCGTCGGGTCGTCACCGCTAAAAGTCGTTGTTGATCGGGCGGGGGAGGGGGTGTCGGGTCCTCAGCGCGAAAGGATCGTTGACCAGGTGGGGGGGGGGGAGTTTTTTATTCCTAATTATCACTTCTTACAGCCAATGCAGGAACGCGGGGGGGGGGGGTGGCATACTTGTATTGAATGCTCCCTCCCATGTTCCTGTGTGAGTGTGTGTGGGGGGAAGGGCATTTGCATCTAATGTCCCCCCCCTGGATCCACCAGTGTGCATAATGACCCAAATTCCTGATTCAGCAATCCACCACTGTCCCATTATTATTGTGTCATACCTGCTCAGTACATAGCTGGAAATAAATCCATAGCTACAAAAAGAAGAAACTTGGTATTTTGTTTTAACTGAACCTATTTACCCACTTAATACTGGTAGACGTATTCCACATAACATAGGTATGTACCTATACATGGAAATTCACTCACGCGCTCCTCAGCAGGCGAGACCAAAGGATGCGACGCTGCGTGTAATATTATAACTTACGTTGGTTGTGTATCGCTCCAGATAAAAAACCCAGACACGCCACTTTCCATACTGCTACCAACATGCTACCAAATAGAGGAAACACGACCAAGGCAAAAAATAACGATTTATTTCTTTCGCAAGAAGTATTTTTTTCGCAGTCAGTACCCATTTTTCATCGGCAGCTTCAACATTTTTTTTTCTGGGGGGGAGGGGAGGGGCTTATTTAAAGACATAAAGACATAAAAGAAAAGTGCAACAAAGAGCCTCTTGGGCCCATCCGAGGTTGCACCCCAACCCACCCCCACCCCCCCCCCCCCCCCCCCCCTCCTCCACCAGTCTCGCCCCTTCAAATCACCTTACTCTACCTGCATAAAAGAAGGCTAATCCCACGAGTATTTATGAACTAATCCCTTCTCTGTAAAGTATTTATTTAATCTAATTTTGAAGGAAGCAAGTGTCACTGCATCAGCGACATCCCCTGGTAGCATATTCCAATGTCCTACAACCCTTCTACTGAAAAATGACTGTCGTAGCCTAGTCCTACTTTGTTTCATAATGAGTTTATGCTGATGACCTCTACCTCGATTTTCCCTATTGAACTCAAACATACCCTTTAAATATCCAGAATGCTGACTATTTACAAATTTGAAGACTTCAATTAGATCTCCTCTTAGCCTTCTATATCTAAGTGAAAACATACCCAATTTCTTTAATCTATCTTCATAAGGTAAACTACCAAGACAATTAACCATTTTTGTTGCCCTTTTTAACTCTTTCTAACAACCAGCAATCTTTCTCATATGTTGGAGACCAGGCTTGTACACAATACTCCAAATGTGGTCTAACGTATGCACAATACAGTTTTGTTATTACCTTTTCACTCTTGTAGGAAACATTTCTGTTAATGGCCCCTAGCATTCTAAGTGCCTTTTTCCTAGCTTCTACAACCTGGTCTGACGCTGATAGTCTATTGTTTACCACGACACCTAAATCTCTTTCCTTTTCAATCTGCTCCATTTTCTGCCCACCCATTTCATACCTATGTTTACTGCTAACCCGTCCAGCGTGCATAATCTTACATTTACTCAAATTGAATTTCATCTGCCATGCTTCAGACCACTCAACTAGCTTGTCCAGATCTGATTGAAAAACATCCTGATCATGTTTTCCTCTAATAATCCTGACAACTTTTAGATCGTCTGCAAATTTCAAGACTTTGCTGTCTATACTGTTCTCAATTGCATTCACAAATATTATAAAAAGCAATGGGCCCAGGACTGAGCCCTATGGAACCCCACTGAGAACCTCCTTCCATTGTGATTGGCACCCATTCAATATAACCCTTTGCTGGCGTCCTGAAAGCCACGTTTCTATCCAATCCAGAATCTTGCTCCTGATCCCATGAATTTTAAGTTGCAACCCCAGTCTTGTATGGGGGACTTTGTCAAATGCTTTACTGAAATCAAGAAAAGCTACATCTAGCTGTTTACCCTGATCAAAGCTATCTGTTGCAACATCCAAAAACTCCAGAAGATTAGTTAAACAAGAACGGCCCTTCCTAAAGCCATGCTGTGTATCCTTGATGAGTTCATTTTGCTCCAAGAATTCAACAATCTTATCTTTGATGATTGATTCAAGCACCTTGCAGACTAATGAGGTCAGACTAACCGGTCTATAGTTTTCCTCTTTACTTCTATCTCCCTTTTTATGAATAGGAACAACATTTGCTCTTTTCCAATCAAGTGGAATTTTACTATCTGCGAGTGATTTAGAAAATATTATGGCTAATGGAACCGATAACTCCCTTTCAGATTCTCTTAAAAGTCTAGCATGGATTTCATCATGTCCTTCTGCCTTGTTAGGCCTTACTTTCTTTAGATATTCTAGAACAAGTTCACTACTTATGCCACCTAGCTCTCCTATAGTCTCCTCTGTCTCTAGCTCAGGCTGAAGTGCTGCAATACTACTCTGGTCCTCGATAGTAAAGACAGATTGAAACTGATCATTAAGCACTTCAACCATTTCACTGTCCTTGCTAACTAACACATCATCTACTTAAATGGACCTATATTTTTGGAAACTGTACTGAACTTATAAAAACTGAAGAACTTCTTACTATCTGCATTACAATGTCTAGCTAAATCAAGTTCCTTTGCCCTTTTAGCTGCTCTGACCTTTTTCTTAACTGAATTTCTTGCATTCTGGTAGGCCTTCTGATTTATATCTAGTGAAGATCCCTTCAAAATGCCAAATGCACTTCTTTTAGCTTGTATAGCACTCCTTACTTCTGGGGTAAGCCAAACTGGTTTGCCCTTGGTTCTGTTACGTTTGTGCCTGAGGGGTATATGCCGATTCTGAATTTGGCTTAATCTAGCTTTGAAAACATTCCAGGCCTCACATGCATCTAAACCTGCCAACTCAACGTTCCATTTTATCTGTGCGAGGTCATTTCTAATACCATCAAAATCAGCCCGGCTGAAGTTTGGAACCATAATAAGGTTATCTTTGGGCCTCATTTCTGATGAGATATTGAATTTAACCATATTGTGATCACTGGTTCCTAGACCTGCACAAATACTTATGTCACTAACTAGATCACTGTTGTCTGAGAATACAAGTTCTAGAATGGAGCAATGTCTGGTTGGCTCTGTTACAAACTGATGCATGAAAAGCTCCTCTTCAAAGATTTGCCTATACAACCTACACTCCTTTGTTTCCTCTGCTATACTTTCGTATCCTCTTAAGTTAAAATCTCCCATAATAAGACACTGAGCCCGAAAGTTCCTACGTATTTCCTCACAAATATCTTGGTCTGTTTCAGCTTGGGAGTTCCTTGGAAGATTCCCTGGTCTGTAAAATGCACCTATCCTCAACCTTCCTCTGTTTCCTGTACCAATTTTAATGTCAAGCCAGATTGATTCTTCTTCTTTTACTTTACTAGAATCATCAACTCTAGTAGTGCAGTACAAGCTATTTACATATACAAACACTCCGCCCCCCTGCCGTGATTCTCTGCAGTATGAGAACATGTTATACCCTTGTAACTCGAAATCCTGTAGCCTATCCCTATTATACCCCTCACTAACCCATGTCTCGGTTACACAAATGATATCAGGCTTTTCAA
Source organism: Chirona hameri (assembly GCA_036785665.1). Taxonomy (NCBI): domain Eukaryota; kingdom Metazoa; phylum Arthropoda; class Thecostraca; order Balanomorpha; family Balanidae; genus Chirona; species Chirona hameri. The sequence continues at coordinate 68,781 of JAXIVJ010003953.1, read as the reverse complement.
GGGCAACATAACACTCAAACTCATCAAATTTAGACCTAATACTTTGGGCATTCAGCAACACACATGTGATCTTATACTTTGAGCTGACTCTACTAATTCTGAGGGAATTATGATCTACTGTCCTATTCTGACATGAACTTCTACCAATGCTTACTTCCTGATGCCCTAGTACTAGCGTCCCTGACCCCCCCCCCCCCCCCCTCCTACCTAGTTTCCCTGAATGACACTTCTGTAGGCATCTCCCAAAGCCCTTGCCCCCTCATCCGATAAGTGAAGCCCATCCTTCATATAGTACCTACGCCACTCATAGAACTGATCCCATAAGTCTACATAACTAAGCCCCATAGCTGAACATAAGTTCTGAACTGAGCTGTTCACAGACAGAGCTCTCGAGTACCACTCCTCACTGGCTCCACAGCGAGGGAGGATGCCAGTCACAATGACTGGTTTCCTGGACTCCTTCAACTTCTGCAGCAGGCTCCGGTACTCCGCTACTATTCTCACACTCTGCCTAGGTCCTATGTCGTTCACCCCCACCTGTAGTATAACTGTCTCCGGGCTACTCCTACCAAGTCCTGCCTCAATGACAGGGCCCATATCAACTACTCTTGCCCCTGGTTTGACTATACATATGTCCCTCTTCCCACAGAATGTTCGCCTTAAGGGCCCTACCCTTGAGTCCCCAACCACTAAATGCTGAACCTCTTCCCTGTCACTTTCAGCTGCTGACTCTAACGCACTGCACCTATTTGATATTGTAACCTGTGGATGTTCCCTGGGGCTGAACTGCCTGACTCTACCCTGAACTTTTGTCCATCCCTCCTGATCCCCTTCCCTCTTCCTCCTCCAGATTCTGCTACCACCCTCCATTACCCAGCACCCCTCCTCATCCTTACTGTCTGTGGCCCTAGCATTACTTTCCACAATGTTGAGTCTCCAGAAACGTGACCCTCCAACACACTTCCAAACCCCAGCCGCACTATCCACCTTTGCCTTATCCTCCTCCCTTATGCCCCTATCAGAACTACCACTGGTCCCTGATCCTGTAGGCTCCTTCTCTGACCCCCTAACCACGATCTGCGCATACGTTCCTTGGTCAGGAGCTACACCCTCCTGCGGCTCATCTCTACACCTACACTTACTTAACTGCGCCTCAAGCTCTGCTACCCTAGCCTGGAGGGCTTCTAGCTCTGCTACCTTCGCCTGCATCCTAGTCATGCTCATTTGAATACACTAGTAACTTAGGTATATAACTTAGGTACTATGCACTTTTCAATACTTTACTAACTTAACTTAACTTTTTTTTTCTTCTTCTTCTTCTTCTAAACCTTAACTAGATCTAAGTAAAGCTAGTGACACAAATCAGCTATGAGTGCACCTAATACTAGACTAAATATCTAATCCTTAAATAAACTGAATACTAAATACACCTTAATTATCCCTAATTTTCTAAAAATATCTACTTATCCAACCCTGCAACTAATAACACAAAAATAAGACTAAGACAATTTTGGCGCACACAAGCTAGAATGAAAAGTCCTTTAAAAAGCAAGTAAGAGGTAACAGCTAACTATGAATGCTTAAAAATAATACCTAAACGATCCACAAAACTAAATATCTAATCCTTATATCTAAATATAATGTGGTTCCTCAAAAAATACACAAAACAACAGAGCTATCCAACAGCTACTTAGCTTGTCTAAAGCGGGGTTCAGATGTGAGAAAAGAGAAATATATATATATATATATATATATATATATATATATATATATATATATATATATATATATATATATATATATTTCTATTGCAGCCCCGTCGCGCGTTGAATGTGGCGTTCTTTTGCCCCTGCCTCCCCTCCCAATGGATCCACCAGTGATCGGGCCCACCAAAGCACGTGTTCTTTTATGAACCAGAGCTGCAGTGAACGCAGTTCTTAGTTTTCTAATTAATATAAGTCTTCTTTTGCATAAGCTATGCGCATTGCACAATGCACATTGCACAATGCACATTGCACAATGCACATTGCAAAATGCACATTGCACAATGCACATTGCACAATGCACATTGCACAAGTCTGCACTAATTGATCAACACCAATGAATAACTGCCGACTGAGTTGCATCACAAGGTCGTTTGTTCCGCACTGCATCGGGGTTCGGCGGCACAGTCTAAGCTCCAGAATAACGCAAACGACCGCCCCTCCTTCCGACTCAATCGTTACACGGAATAAATTATAGTAACTATGGGCGCAGTTAAGTCAGGTGTCACAGTCTTAATTATATTATAACAAAGTCCACGGTGAAGTCAATTGTTTCAGCCCGAGCTTGTTATGTTAATGTAAGCTAGCCATTAGACAATGGTCCCCGGCACTGAACAATGGACATAGATAACCATTTGCTCGTAAATGCGAGTTGCAATGTCGCGCTGCCATTGCTGTCGATCCGGGCACGTGTGGTGATGAACGCCATGATTGAAGCATGAACACAATTAAAATAACATTATAACGATAACATATGTAATCTCACTTATCACTCACATTCCGTTTTTCGAACCCACTTGATTCAACTCGTTGAAACAAGTCTGAAACGTAACGAGCACCTCCACCCACGAGCTGTGCGGGACGGAAAGGTCGCTGCGAGACGTTGCCACAATACAAATATATTTATTTTATAACAATTATTATAACTAAATTGATTTGATGTCATAAACGAAAGACATGTGGCGATATAAAATAGGTATTATATTTTATTTTCTATAGGAAAAAAATCGGAAAGGAATATAATTTTACAAATGAATTATGTATAATATTTTTATTATTATTCTAAGTTTGCGCCACATGCTCACCTTTTCGTCAGCTAAAGGTACGTCAGCTAAACGCGCCCGCCTATTTTTGAGTTCCTCATTTAAACAGTGTCAAAGGCGGATCCAGCCGCCAGCTTGTGGGATCGAGGAAAATCACTTTCTAATGCATGTCTAATGCAGATCACATCATGCGTTAATTTCTTCTCGTTTTAGGGCAGAACTTGTCGCATCATGCGTCTTGCCGTTTGGGACATTATAATTTTTGGAGGGGGTCATGGCCCCGTTCCCCCTGGATCGGCGCCTGAGTAGTGTGCGGCTAATCGATTGCAAATATAAGTTGAGTAAGTAGGTCATGTCGAGCCGCTCTTCCTCAAGCTAAAAGTCTACCCTTCATCATATTTTTTTCAGAAGCCCTGAAGTTTCCAATTTAGAAGGATGAAGCGGTATAAACGCCTTCTAAAACGAGGCGTTTAACTTAGCCTACTCAAATGGGGTTTTCAGTGCATTCATGTTCGGTGTATCCTGTATTCGTTAGCCGATTAGAACACGACGTTGTTTTCAGAAGAATCCATTTAAAAATAAATAGCATCAATGTCATACACGTTACATAATAAACACACTACAAAGTCGGCGCAAAAAACTACAATGTCTTCGTTTCACGACCAAGGACAGTCGATACATAATTCAGCGAAACACACGTCTTCCTCACCCAATGTAACTAAAGTGATTACTCTGCAGTCGACAAAGGACATGTGAATGGACGAGGACATACACTATGGGTCAATAAATATAGCCTTGAGGGTTCATCGCCCGTTAAAATAGGCAGGCTTGTGGATGGGATTGCAAGTTTCTTGCAAACGGCTTAATGATAAGAAGACGTGGGCTTGTAGGCAGGCTCGTGGTAAGAGGGTGTGGGCTTGAAGGCAGGCTCATGGTAAGAGGACGTGGGCTTGTAGGCAGGCTCGTGATAAGAAGTCGTGGGCTTGTATGCAGGCTCGTGGTAAGAGGGCGTGGGCTTGTAGGCAGGCTCGTGGTAAGAGGGCGTCGCCTTGTAGGCAGGCTCGTGGTAAGAGGGCGTAGGCTTGTAGGCAGGCTCGTGGTAAGAAGGCGTGGGCTTGTAGGCAGGCTCGTGGTAAGAGGGCGACGGCTTGTAGGCAGGCTCGTGGTAAGAAGGTGTGGGCTTGTAGGCAGGCTTATGGTAAGAGGGCGAGGGCTTGTAGGCCGGCTCGTGGTAAGAAGGCGTGGGCTTGTAGGCAGGCTCGTGGTAAGAAGACGTGGGCTTGTATGCAGGCTTATGATAAGAAGGCGTGGGCTTGTAGGCGGGCTCGTGGTAAGAAGGCGTGGGATTGTAGGCCGGCTCGTGGTAAGAAGGCGTGGGCTTGTAGACGGGCTTATGATAAGAAGGCGTGGGCTTGTAGGCCGGCTGGTGGTAAGAAGGTGTGGGCTTGTAGTCGGAGCCGTGCCCGCCGTAGTACGTGACGTGCGTGCTTCCGTCCTTGGTCTCCACGCCGTACTTTCCCTGCACGCTGTGGCCGTCACTCTGCTCCGACTTTGAGAACTGGCCGCCGTAGTGGTCCTCCACGGCGAACTCGTAAGCGTACCTGCAGCACGAATTCGGACAGCGTCACATAGCCGATTATTGATTGTTATTCTTTATATTTTTTCAGATTATTTTCCTCTTTTTTTAGGTATTATTATTATTATTATAAATTGTTATTTTTTTCTTCTGTATTTTCGATTTCTCTATTTATTTATTTCGTTTATTGGTATTGTTTTATGACGACTTTGGTATGACTGTGATAGCTGTAGCAAATAGACAAATGGCTATTGGCCATTGACCTTATATTCGTGACTGTGTTTGCACATTATGAAATCATTATGAAAACAAAAACACTTCTCGAATTTCTCCATTCACCCACTTACGGGCGTTTATATCCGTCCTGGTGTCCGTAGCTCCCGCCGTGCTGGGGAGCAGCTGCAGCCACGGCGGCGAGAGCAGCAATCAAGAAGAGCTGAAACACGCAATTACAACACAGTCAAAAGTTGATTGGTGAAATGTCTTCAAATAAACAGGCTATTCGACGGTTGATAGAAAGCATTATGCCTAAAACTAAATTGGTGTCTGAAATGTAGTTTATTTGACACAGATGAAATGAAAACATTTGCATTCAATCATATCTTCATATCACATTTGTATAGCCATAAATGTCACCCAGGATGTTAAGTATCGCCTCTTTCCACTCTGTATCAGCCAAGTGAAACATTAAAGCACATTGGCGATGCTAACACTTCTGAAAAATAATGTATATGCGTGGTTTTGCTTTGAATACACACAAGAATTACAGCAGCGCGCACTCTCTGGTATGATATCAATCCCGTGCACAGCCTGTTCACGCCAGTCTTGCTCGGTATCTACCCACCTTCATGTTTGCTGATTGTTGTGCTCTGCACTGGTGCCTCTGGTACGTGGCGGACTAGTTTTATACGTGCCTTACTGCCGCGGGTGGTCAGTCAAGGCCAAGGGCGTGGCGGCGGCAAAGGAGGGCGGGGCGATAGCTGTTCAAAGATCATCGCAAATTGCGGTCAGGAGCGGCCAATGTACCACAGGTGGCGGATAGCCGACACTTATCATTTTATAGCAATAATCCAGACCTGTGAGAGAGGAAGGTTTACGTTGAATATGGTGTTAAATTTCGGGTGGGAAAGCTGAATGTCGGAAAGGAGAATGACAGACTGAAGAAGGAAAGTTGAATGTCGGCTCGGTTCTGCCGATATTTGTATTTGCAAATAAAAATATCGTCAGAACGTGAAATGTGGGACGACCGTTACCCTCCTCTGGTTTCTTGAATTCCTTTTTTAAAAGCTAAAAATGTAGTTAATCACAGAAAACAACTCTTCAAACTTCAAACGTATTCACCATCGATCTTAAACGGTTCCTGTCCCGGCTCCTGTACAATCCTATCGGTGTACACCAAGGATCCTCACTCAATCCTCTCCTGCTTAGGTTGTTTACCTCTTTATGCCACTGAAGGGTACCAGGCTCAGTAAGCTGATAATACCCAAGCTTTGGTACCTGGCAAAGGGACTCTCTCTGACACAGCCCATAACTACTATGGAAAGGGCTATATAACCCATGGGAAGCCTTGTTCCATTCCCACGGTATGAAACTAACTGCGGAAAAACGGAAACTGTTATTTATGATTCTGGTCAAAATTGGCATGGTATTGCTGCTCTGTTACGCGCGGATATAGTGCATGAAATTCATAGCGTGAGGAATTTTACCGTACTGTTTGATATGAGCTTCAGCTGTGACATCAAGTATCCATCCTCGTCACAAAATGCAGCGGTGTCATTGATCTGTCTCACGTGCGACAGCTCACCCCGACCTTCTCTCCACCCTGGCCAATGTCTTGGTCATCTCCCAGCGCTGCTTGTCCGTATTTGACAATGGGTCGAAGAACAGTATTCAACAACTCCAAATGATTTTCAATTTTCATCTGCGTGCTGTCTCTGGTCTCCATAAATTTGGCGGTCGCATATCGGATAGGTAAGATGGACTTGGTTGACTAACTACAAACTCTTGCGTCTCGGATTACAACAAACATATTATTTTGCCTCACGTTTTCGGAACATCGTTTTTACCGGCGGCAATTGGCCATTGAACTCATCACGGACACGATCCATAATTGCGTCTCAACAGAATGCCATTGACGGGGGTCAATTATTGCCTTTCTCTTGCGAAAAATGCTCTTGTTGTTCAGACACAAGAGACGTCATTCGAAGGTTCTCAACCGGATGCATCTAAACTACACTTAGAATATGCAAGTTATTGGCACTTGGCAAGTCAGGTTTAGGGTCAAATTCGCAATTGAGATATTTTAGTGTAACATTCTATATTCATAGCTTTGCAGTGACTTCATTGTTGTCAAATGGTGGTGTGTAAAAAAGAAATTTAAAAAAAGAAAAAAAAGACGGTCAATTTTTTTTTACACACTCAAAGGTGTGTAAAAATACATTGTGTGAAAAATGTCCGATTTTAAGCGAAGGAAAAGGTCAAAATCGGGTCATGAAAGTGTGTTTTATTGCAACGTCTGGAATAGCCACGCGATACATGTTTATGACTTTTTACACTCCTATAATTTATATAAATAACTAGCTTGACCTAATGATCTCACGTTATGATCATTCAGGGAATTTAACCCGCGCCCCGCTGGGGTATTCAGGCGAACACGTGTGTGACTTGTAGGCAGGGAGTCAGCTGCTTTGCTTGTAGGCAGTTGCCCCCCCCCCCCCAGCTGGAGAGGGGGGCAGATTCTGCCCCATCGTTATCTTCAGAACCAGTAACCGCAGCGAGACGGGCAATGCGGCAATCGAAAGCTCTTAATGAGCCGCATCTAAAACATATGCGACATTTTCAAAATAAAGTCACATGTCCGGTCACGGTCAGGTCAAAGGTCAAAATTAAGGGATTTGAGTTTATGGGCCATACTTTTCATCCAAAGCCTTAGATTGCGACTATTATCTCACAAAGTGCTGTCAAAGGTATAATGCATCTCCCACATAAGCGAAAGTGGAATTGTAAGCAAAGGTCAAAGTCAGGTCACAAAAAGATACTATTGGCCAGAGGTCTACGAAAGCCATGCGGCACATGTTTTATGGGTTATTTCACACGTATAAAACATGTAAACGTATAGGTTTTAAATTTGTCCATTTTCACTTAACCCTATTTGTAACAGGGGGGGGGGCGGAATCCGCCCCCCCCCCCCCCCCCCTCATGTTTTTCGCAGATATCTCCAGAACGGCTGGGAGCAGGCCCATTAAATTTTGAGACTTTTCGTAGAATTGAATACCGCATTTGGAGTCAAAATTTTGAGTTCCTAACCTGAACAGAAGCGGTTCCAGGGCACAGTTTTGGGTGGGTTCGGAGGCGACATTTGGCGATAATACGGAAATGCGACCTTCACGGGTTTCTTCCTAACTGCCTCAAGTATGAAAGCGTTACATCGGTTTACGGTGATTGCAACAAGTGCAAATTAGTTGATGTTAATGAAATATCATAAAAATTGCATGGCAGAGGCGGTTTCAGGGGCTTGAAAAGGGGGGGGGGGTTCCAGGAAGTATTCAATGCTTGGCGGGACGCCAATAGAGCGATGTAAGGGACATTTATAGCTTTCAAGATGTAAAAGATAGCTTCTGCTTCCATTATTTGCATAATTTATTACATATAGAGCTGCAGGGGCGTGTTCAGAAACATGAAAAGGGGGGTGACTGGCATGGTGATGACGATTTGCCAGCGATAACGGCACAATAGACGTTTAGCTTATAATGATATATGCACATATGAGGCCAGAAAAGGGAATAAAGCAATTTGTGACAGAGGCGCGCTCAGGAATGGAAGAAAGGGGGTCATATTATTGCAAGGAAACTATGAGGCATGGGCGTACAATGACATAACATGCTGCAGTTTTAGAATGAAACACGCACCACAGGCTACTCTACGAACGATTATAAGATCATAGGCGAGTCCAGGTAGGGTAAAAAGGGGGGTAAGCAATATTAATTGAAGTTGTAGTGAAATAGTCACTGTTGACTAGTTAGTATCATAATAGCGGATACTATACTTATCAAAAGGTCTTGGGCCGCCCCAGTGTGGATCCTGGATACGCCTATGATGAAGTACAACATTCAAAAAGGAACTATCTACGATCAGTAACATATTTATAGTGCTGGGTAGCAACTTGTTTGCGGTTAATATTTTTTCCCAATTTGACCTCCCTTTTTCACTAACATGGTACCGCCTATGGCAAAAAATATAATTTATAACAGCTTTTATAATGCCACAATCACATACCATTTCATTTATATAAAAAAAACATCAAAAAATGGTTTTATTACGCATTTACTTTACCCCCATATTGAGTGACCTGCACAAGCCTATGATTTTTGAATTTTCAAACGTCACCATCATATATCAGTTTACAATTCAATATCTATCGATTCCTATTAGTTGTGTTAAAATCGATCGATAAACATGAAAGCTATGTTGGATCAAAAATACCACTAAAGTTTGTAGTTTTTGCCCCCTGTTGCCCCCCTATCCAAAATTTAGATTTGTATTATTATTTAGAAATGTAGATCGCGTTGAGGGGAAGCAAACACTGTTTCATTTTTGAAAATCAGACGGGTAAATCCGAGATCTCGGGGGGGGGGGCGGAATCCGCCCCCCCCCCCCCCCCCCTGTTACACATAGGGGTAGCCAGGAGCCTGTGTCAAATAGGGTTAAATAACATGAATTGTAGCATTAACATGCCAGCTTGTTCAAACGCGTTACACATAACTTTGGCGTCTTTAATTATTGGTCGCTCTCGCAGACTTTATATGGTTAGGTTAGTACAGCCGGACGTCCAATAGGTAAGGTAGTTACAGAAGCAAGCTTGTCACATGCTTTACTTTTAATTCTGTGGAGTCATTATGATGCTTTGTTGTTAACAATACTCTTTTTTTGCCTCGTTCTAAAGATGGTTAAAAGTGCAAGAAGCACTACTCTGATCAGTATGAGGCAAGGTGTCTTGCCAAAAGCCAAATCATGTTTGTCGTTTGTTATGAATAAAACTCTCTCTTGCAACAGGACTTAACGCAGTTATGATACATGGTATCTCGCAGCCTTCTAAAAATAAGTGTCCATTTGGCAGGATGCAAAGCACTAACATGGCATCGAAATATATATTTCCGTACATTGAACACGTCAGAGAAAGCATGGCGACTAGCACGAGAAACACAGAATAACTTAGCTATAACTATAGCATATCTGGTGATACATATATCAGGTACAAACACCTTCTCTCTTGCCGTCTTTGAACCTAAGGATCGAAAACCTTAGCGGCATTTCGCACATTGAAAGACTTTTGACCATATGTAGGTCCCCGTCCATTGCTCCTTGGTCTTTTAATACACAGGCTTGTAGAGGGGAGCGGCCTTGTAGGTGGGCTTGTAGGTGGGCTTGTAGGTAGGCTTGTAGGTAGGCTTGAAGGCGGGCTTGTAGGCGGGCTCGTGGTAGGCGGGAGCGGCCTTGTAGGCCGGGCCGTGGTGCTCCGTGTACTGGGCGTTGCCCTCGTACGAGACCTCAGCGTTGTAGCCGCCGTAGTGGTCGGCGTAGTACTTGACGTGCTGGGTACGGCCGTCGGGCAGCACGACGCTGTACTGGCCCTCGACGTTGCCGCCGTCGCTCGTCTCCTTCTTGGCAAACTGGGCGCCGTAGTGCGGGTCGTGCACGGCGTAGTCGTAGGCGTACCTGCAGCAAAAACAGTCCATGACTGGTTGTTTTGCTTATGTTGCAGCATTACAATTGAATGCAACTGGCAATGAGTTCTCCTCGTATTACAAATACAAGTAACCAGTGATGTTGTCTTCAAATTGGTTAGCTCATATTACTTACGGAGTTTTGGCGTCGTAGTCCTCGTGTCCGTAGTCCTTGCCGTGCTGAGCGGCAGCCACGGCGGCGAGGGCGGCAATCAGAAGGAACTGAGGCACCACAAAGACACGTGGGGGAACGTTAGTGGTCTCACGGGACACGTGTGGTTTACGTTAGTGGTCTCACGGGACACATGTGGTGAACGTAGTGGTGTAACGGGACACGTGTGGTGAACGTTAGTGGTCTCACGGGATACGTGTGGTGAACGTTAGTGGTATCACGGGACACGTGTGGTGAACGTTAGTGGTCTCACGGGACACGTGTGGTGAACGTTAATGGTCTCACGTGACACGTGTGGAGAACGTTAGTGCTCTCACGGGACACGTGTGGTAAACGTTAGTGGTCTCACGGGACACATGTGGTGAACGTAGTGGTGTAACGGGACACGTGTGGTGAACGTTAGTGGTCTCACGGGATACGTGTGGTGAACGTTAGTGGTATCACGGGACACGTGTGGTGAACGTTAGTGGTCTCACGGGACACATGTGGTGAACGTTAGTGGTCTCACAGGACACGTGTGGTGAACGTAGTGGTGTAACGGGACACGTGTGGTGAACGTAGTGGTGTAACGGGACACGTGTGGTGAACGTTAGTGGTCTCACGGGACACGTGTGGAGAACGTTAGTGGTCTCACGGGACACGTGTGGTGAACATTAGTGCTCTCACGGGACACGTGTGGTGAACGTTAGTTGTCTCATGGGACACGTGTGGTGAACGTTAGTGGTCTCACGGGACAAGCGTGGAGAACGTTAGTGGTCTCACGGGACACGTGTGGTGAACGTTAATGGTCTCACGTGACACGTGTGGAGAACGTTAGTGGTATCACGGGACACATGTGGTAAACGTTAGTGGTCTCACGGGACACATGTGGTGAACGTAGTGGTGTAACGGGACACGTGTGGTGAACGTTAGTGGTCTCACGGGATACGTGTGGTGAACGTTAGTGGTATCACGGGACACGTGTGGTGAACGTTAGTGGTCTCACGGGACACATGTGGTGAACGTTAGTGGTCTCACAGGACACGTGTGGTGAACGTAGTGGTGTAACGGGACACGTGTGGTGAACGTAGTGGTGTAACGGGACACGTGTGGTGAACGTTAGTGGTCTCACGGGATACGTGTGGTGAACGTTAGTGGTCTCAAGGAACACGTGAGGAGAACGTTAGTGGTCTCACGGGACACGTGTGGAGAACGTTAGTGGTCTCACGGGACACGTGTGGTGAACGCTAGTGCTCTCACGGGACACGTGTGGTGAACGTTAGTTGTCTCATAGGACACGTGTGGTGAACGTTAGTGGTCTCACGGGACAAGTGTGGAGAACGTTAGTGGTCTCACGGGACACGTGTGGTGAACGTTAATGGTCTCACGTGACACGTGTGGAGAACGTTAGTGGTATCACGGGACACATGTGGTAAACGTTAGTGGTCTCACGGGACACGTATGGAGAACGTTAGTGGTCTCACGGGACACGTGTGGTGCACGTTAGTGGTCTCACGGGCCACGTGTGGTGAACGTTAGTGGTCTCACGGGACACGTGTGGTGAACGTTAGTGGTCTCACGGGACACCTGTGGTGAACGTTAGTGGTCTCACCGCCGACACATGCCAGACGAATCCACCTGCAGCGCAATGTCTAGGATGATGTGGAACTAATCGTCAGAGTAAAGTTAACGATGGCTGTCATTATTTAGGATAAATATTAAACAATGAAACGTGACAATCATAATGTCACGCATGTCAATGATGCACACAACTGACAAATGCCAATCGTTATAGCATACAAGGTAACGTTGCACTTCACTTCAAAGTTAGTCCAACCACATCTCGTGCCGCAGAGTTCAGCCACTCCCGCACGCCTCGCCTACCTTCATGTCTGCTGTGTGCTCCAGTGCGAAACTGACACAGTCTCCCAAAGTTCGCGTGGCTTTATACCTGGTCCGGCCACCAAGGTTGCCGACTGCGGTCCATGTCAGAAGCCGGCGGCAGAGTCAGGTCACCGCCCACCGCCCACCGCCCACCGCACACCGCACACGGCAAGTCACCTCGCTCTCTCTGTCACTCGTAATATGCCGAATGTAGACTACAGACAGACCACAGACAGACCACAGACAGACCACAGACAGACCACAGTCAGACCACAGTCAGACCACAGACAGACCATAGACAGACCACAGACAGACTACAGACAGACCACAGACAGACCACAGACAGACCACAGACAGACAGACCACAGACAGACCACAGACAGACAGACCACAAACAGACCACAGATTAGACCACAGACAGACCACAGTCAGACCACAGTCAGACCACAGACAGACCACAGTCAGACCACAGTCAGACCACAGACAGACCACAGACAGACCACAGACAGACCACAGACAGACTACAGTCAGACCACAGACAGACTACAGACAGACCACAGTCAGACCACAGTCAGACCACAGACAGACCACAGACAGACTACAGACAGACTACAGACAGTCAGACCACAGACAGACCACATACAGACCACAGACAGGCCACAGTCAGACCATAGACAGACCACTGTCAGACCACAGACAGACTACAGTCAGACCTCAGACAGACCACAGAGAAACTACAATCAGACCACAGTCAGACCACAGGCAGGCCACAGACAGACCACATACAGGCCACAGTCAGACCACAGTCAGACCACATACAGACCACAGTCAGATCACAGTCAGACTACAGTCAGACCACATTCAGGCCACAGTTAGACCACAGACAGACCACAGTCAGACCACAGTCAGACCACAGTCAGACCACAGTCAGACCACAGTCCGACCACAGTCAGACCACAGTCAGACCACAGTCAGACCACAGTCAGGACACAGTCTGGCCACAGACAGGCCACAGTCAGACCATAAACAGACCACAGACAGACCACAGACAGACCACAGTCATACCGACAGACCACAGACAGACCACAGTCAGAATACAGTCAGACATAACACAGTCAGACTACAGACATACCACAGACAGACCACAGTCAGACCACAGTCAGACCACAGTCAGACCACAGTTAGGTTACAGTCAGACAATGTTTAGTTTGAAGATAGTATATTTTCTGTATCGAATCGCAATATATTGAAATATTTATATGTATTTCTAAGATACTCTATCGCTTGAAGAAAGGCTTTAGATAAGGTTCACGGGGCTTTATTAATCTTTCTATGCATCGTGAACTCTTCTATCCGAAGCTACGCCTCAGTTCCCGTTTCGCCTCCCTATCCATACTAAGATCAGTGTTTTGTGCACTTCCAGAAACAACTACAAATAAACTTTCACAATATATCTGGATTTCAACTGGAGGAGAAATATCGAACGTATACAATGGTCAATATGGTGTGTATTATCCCGTTTTTCGTGACTGGCTGTGGCTAAGGTAACCATCAGTGGTCCGACACCGACAACCAGGCATCGCAAAAATGTAACAATTATAGTTGCAGAAGGGGGATGCGTAATCGCGAGCAATCAAATATCCTTAGGAGAACCTCTTTAAACTGCCAAGGTACCTGCTGGACGTTACGTCAATATCTCTCACAAGCCTACCCATTAGCGTAAGTAACAACACATATAGCGGTCTTGAGACAGGCATAGTAAGTGAATGAAGTTATTGTAACTGTTCGCAGATCTTGAAAACATATCGTTTCTGCTGGTTTTGTTCCTTGGGTTTCAGAGAAATTCAACTGATGATCCGATCGTCACAAATATGTCTCCTAAAACTGTGTGCTAGGAACCAGAGACGGATAATTTTGAGACAGGTCAGATTTGTCAACTTGTGACTCAGCACATAACGCGTTAGAAAAGACAGCATGGGAGCTTCTATAACTCAGCAATATCAGAGGCGTGGCGCTCTGGTTGGCGTCGGTCCGTTCTACCTGCCAAACACACATTACTGCGAGTTATCGTTTATTGTCAGGTGACGTGCATGAAGGCCCGATTGGATGCTGGAAAATGTCAGCGACAGGGTGTTGGGCGAAAGGGCCTTGACGTTAGTATATGACGAGAGTAGCCAGTATAAAGGTGAATTCAGTTATTGGAAGTCTGTTTGGCATCTAAGAATATTCGACTGCGCATGCGCAGGAAGGCGTACTGGATCTGGGCTGAGGCTAACTGGCGCATGACTTTAGAAACTATGACATCGCCCGTCATGCTCCTCAGAATGTCTAAGCCAGAAATTTCTGGATGCGCCCGATCTCAGAATAAAATTTAGACGGTATTGGCCCCGGCGACAAAATATGCGGACACTATCGCGGAAACTGGTGCATTTTGAGAGGATGAAGATGAAGCAACTGGGGGCAACGCACCTCATCGGCTGATGATCACGGTCTTCGTTGACGTGATTCATCACAACTTCATCATCGCTACTTTCTTGGTCGTCCGTGAAAGCATTATTGATCAAATCAAAGATTTGAAGAATCCCTCTTCGCTCACCTTCCATCCCTATCACAATATATAAATAGAGTATTATAAACAACTTAAAAGCGCGTATTTCAGGCTTCACAACGGATACAAGAAAGCTAAAATGAAGTCAATAAATGAAACAGAAAACAGAAAGTTTATATAAAGACTGCTGCCATTTTTCAATAAGCCACTTCTTCATTGCAAATCCCATTGTCCTATGAATATTATGCCAATCGATGACGTCATAAAAAGTGTAATGACGTCACCGAAAATGTGACGTCACCTAAGCAAATAATACCAGTAAAACGACTTTTTGGGCGAATACCGAGTGGGCGCGCTCTGGTAAAGCTAAATTTAGTTGTTTTAAATTGTGCATGATCTCCTTTCTCGAGTCCACCAAAAGCGAGTACGTCCTGAGCGCTGCATGCTTCATCGTATAAATGAATGCTTAGATCAATAAAACAATTTTTGATCAATAATTATTTTAGTTCATTACCATACCAAAAACAACATGTATTTGATGGACCTATCCAATGGTGAAAACCCGATCTCAATCCGAGCAGTGGTGCAAAGTTCGGGCCATGTCTGGCCGGGTCAAATGTAAATTTGTCTAGTAAGTAGTAAGTACATTTTAGTCCTCCATAAAACAAAATGCCAGGCCTCCATACATGCCAACATACAACTTAAGTTTCATTAAATTTGTATGATCTCCTTTCTAGAATCCGCTAAAAGTGAGTACCTACGTCGTGAGCGCTGCATGCTTCAGCGTATACAAAAATTATGCTCAGATTAATAATGCCATTTTTGATCTATTATTTTTTTTGTGCATTTGAACGTTTGCGTGTGCCACGCGCTGTGGTACCACCCCTATCAGAACGCACTATGCCAAAATCAAACTTGATTTGATGGTCTTATCCAACGGTAAAAACCCGATCTCAATCGAAGCAGTGGTTGCAAAGTTATTAGCTTCCGAAAAGCGTCTGTACGGCTGGTTCGGACCGGGCAAAATTAAAATTTGTCTAGTACGTTGACGAGAAACCGCACGGCCGCTTTGAGCTCGCTCGGTAATTAGATGCCGAACAGGCCTCTGGATTCGAACCAAAGGTGAAATGAATATGGAAATATGGAAGTGGAAGTATTCTGAAACAAGTGCAGTCTTCGCCCCAGAGTATTTATTCCGTGTTTATGCTTGGTAGCTAGTACGCTGACAATGAATAAACCACAAACATCAAACAAGCAGGAAAACCGTGTGAACTGTAAAGATACATAGAATTAAGGCCATATATACTAGGTACCACCATCTGGCGATTTTAGCTAAGCGTGACGTCATATTGGGCTGGATGCGCATTTGGGTAAAAATGAAGTAAATGGCACGTGATCAAACTTAACCCTCGCCCTACGGGGGGGGGGGGGCTGACAGCCCCCCCCCCCCTGAGGTTTTTCTTGAATAACTGTTTACACATTCGGCGCATCTTGCTGAAATTTTCTTTAGCTGAGTTTACAACAATTATACGTGAGCTATAAAAAAATTGAAATTAGTTGAGTAGTTTGGGAAATCATCATGTTTTGATGACGTCATGTTGGTGGAAAAACGATACATATTTGAAAAATGGTAGAAAACCGAGTTTTAAAGGAAATTGTAAACACAATTTACCAAAGATACAAAATGGCATTCTCTTTAAAATGGCAATCTCGGCTTGTCAAAATTGTTTTTTTACCCCTATTTTTTTAAATCCCCACAAAATCACAATTTTCACAGATGTTAGAAAAACCGGAATATATGTGAGAGCACTGAGCATGGACAATACCCATACCAAATTTCAAAGCAATATCTTCATTTTTGACTGAGTGATGGCTCTCTGAGTGTAAGAAACTGATGACGTCATTTTTACATCTTTTTTTGACTTTTTTTGACAAGATACGAGCAAATTATTACCTTTTCATTTATCTCGGATTTGTGAAAATTTTAGTTTTTTAACCACAAAAACTCAATTTTTTTAGGGGAAAATGATCACAAAATGAAGAAAAATCTTAAATATTAAAAACAACTGGAAGATATGTCAGAGAACCATACTTAGGCAACTACCAACCAAATTTCAAACTGATATCTCCCTTTTTGACGGACTTATGATATCTAAATTATGGGTAACTCATGACGTCATATTTTGAAATTGCGTTTTTTGGCTTTTATTGAAAAGATACAGAAAAATAAATGTCACCACTGTATGTCTGAGACAAAACTGAGACAACATGCCTTTTTTTGTTTAGATTTAACAATTTACAATTTTGACCTTCGGTGACCTGATTTTGACCTAAAATTGACATTTACTTCACGTACATGAGATCGGGTGGTAAAAGGACTATCACTATCGAATTATACGTGGACAATTACTCATAAACCATGTGTTGCATGACAGACAGACCACAGACAGACCACAGACAGACTACAGTCAGACCACAGACAGACTACAGACAGACCACAGTCAGACCACAGTCAGACCACAGACAGACCACAGACTGACCACAGACAGACTACAGACAGACTACAGACAGTCAGACCACAGAAAGACCACATACAGACCACAGACAGGCCACAGTCAGACCATAGACAGACC
Source organism: Chirona hameri (assembly GCA_036785665.1). Lineage (NCBI taxonomy): Eukaryota > Metazoa > Arthropoda > Thecostraca > Balanomorpha > Balanidae > Chirona > Chirona hameri. Next base: position 51,460 of record JAXIVJ010003953.1, on the reverse strand, counting down.
ACTGTCAGACCACAGACAGACCACAGTCAGACCACAGACAGACCACAGAGAAACTACAATCAGACCACAGTCAGACCACAGACAGGCCACAGTCAGACCACAGTCAGACCACAGTCAGACCACATACAGACCACAGACAGACCACAGTCAGACCACAGTCAGATCACAGTCAGACTACAGTCAGACCACATTCAGGCCACAGTTAGACCAAAGACAGACCACAGTCAGACCACAGTCAGACCACAGTCAGACCACAGTCAGACCACAGTCCGACCACAGTCAGACCACAGTCAGACCACAGTCAGACCACAGTCAGGACACAGTCTGGCCACAGACAGGCCACAGTCAGACCATAAACAGACCACAGACAGACCACAGACAGACCACAGTCAGACCACAGACAGACCACAGACAGACCACAGTCAGACCACAGTCAGACATAACACAGTCAGACTACAGACATACCACAGACAGACCACAGTCAGACCACAGTGAGACCACAGTCAGACCACAGTTAGGTTACAGTCAGACAATGTTTAGTTTGAAGATAGTATATTTTCTGTATCGAATCGCAATATATTGAAATATTTATATGTATTTCTAAGATACTCTATCGCTTGAAGAAAGGCTTTAGATAAGGTTCACGGGGCTTGATTAATATTTCTATGTATCGTGAACTCTTCTATCCGAAGCTACGACTCAGTTCCCGTTTCGCCTCCCTATCCATACTAAGATCAGTGTTTTGTGCACTTCCAGAAACAACTACAAATAAACTTTCACAATATATCTGGATTTCAACTGGAGGAGAAATATCGAACGTATACAATGGTCAATATAGTGTGTATTATCCCGTATTTCGTGACTGGCTGTGGCTAAGGTAACCATCAGTGGTCCGACACCGACAACCAGGCATCGCAAAAATGTAACAATTATAGTTGCAGAAGGGGGATGCGTAATCGCGAGCAATCAAATATCCTTAGGAGAACCTCCTTAAACTGTCAAGGTACCTGCTGGACGTTACGTCAATATCTCTCACAAGCCTACCCATTAGCGTAAGTAACAACACATATAGCGGTTTTGAGACAGGCATAGTAAGTGAACGAAGTTATTGTAACTGTTCGCATATATATATCGAAGTTATTGTAACTGTTGTAACTGTTTGGGCTGGATGCGCATTTGGGTAATAATGAAGTAAATGGCACGTGATCAAACTTAACCCTCGCCCTACGGGGGGGGGGCTGACAGGCCCACCCTGAGGTTTTTCTTGAATAACTGTTTACACATTCGGCGCATCTTGTTGAAATTATCTTTAGCTGAGTTTACAACAATTATACGGAAGCTATAAAAAAAATTGAAATTAGTTGAGTAGTTTGGGAAATCATCATGTTTTGATGACGTCATGTTGGTGGAAAAACGATACATACATATTTGAAAAATGGTAGAAAACCGAGTTTTAAAGG